>CM060950.1:98662882-98667882 GCA_030765055.1 Mantis religiosa
CTGCTACTACTGCTACTACTGCTGCTACTGCTGCTACTGCTGCTACTGCTGCTACTGCTGCTACTGCTGCTACTGCTGCTACTGCTGCTACTGCTGCTACTGCTGCTACTGCTGCTACTACTGCTACTACTGCTACTACTGCTACTGCTGCTGCTGCTACTACTACTACTACTATTATTATTATTATTATTATTATTATTATTATTATTATTATTATTATTATTATTATTATTATTATTATTATTATTATTATTATTATTATTATTATTATTATTATTATTATTATTATTATTATTATTATTATTATTATTATTATTATTACTACTACTATTATTATTATTACTATTATTATTACTATTACTATTATTATTACTATTACTATTATTATTACTATTATTATTATTATTATTATTATTATTATTATTATTATTATTATTATTATTATTATTATTATTATTATTATTATTATTATTATTATTATTATTATTATTATTATTATTATTATTATTATTATTATTATTATTATTATTATTATTATTATTATTATTATTATTATTATTATTATTATTATTATTATTATTATTATTATTATTATTATTATTATTATTATTATTATTATTATTATTATTATTATTATTATTATTATTATTATTATTATTATTATTATTATTATTATTATTATTATTATTATTATTATTATTATTATTATTATTATTATTATTATTATTATTATTGAATTTGTATATCGTTTGGTTGAATATGAGACTATTTTAGCACTTTTGTTGATTTTAATGATAGCCAGACAACATGCGAAAACTTCGAGTTGTACACACTACAAAATTATGATTCTGAGGGGAGCAATATATAACACGTATGATGAGTCTCAAGTGAAACACAGCCCCTCGAGCAGGTCACTGTACCATCTTTTTACCTATACTGGGTCTATGGGAGGAAGAAAGTGTTGATGAAAGATCCGAAGATAGGCACATCCAAACGACGATGTCTGCAAACAAGGGCTAAGCCAGTAAGGACTGGCGATGGAATGTAACCTGGCGCCAGCTAATCTATTTATAGGGCTATACTCTCTGGGGGTATTTGTGGCCGAGTATATGCACAAAATAATGGGCCCCTGAAGAGCAGCAAAACGTTGGGGACAATCCTTTCCAAAAAGCACAATCTGCTATTATTCATTTGTTAAGTGTGGTTTTTTTTTGGGGGGTGCCAAAATTTACCGAGCATAGCTTTCTCAGGAAAGTGAAGTAAAGCCCAAATACCTGTAATGTAGATGTGCCTATAACCTGAAACATGGCCTCTGAAGAAAATTAAGCGATATTTCATACCCAGTATAAACTGGGAGTTTTAAAGCCACAGCATATAATAATTAAACAGCAATATCGGATATATGTACAAACCTTGTTTATATTTAATTTAGTATTTATGTTATAAAACTTAAATCTTTGCAAACAGGTTTCTTTGGCCCTTAATAATTAATTAAGAAATAACCTGAACTTTGCGGAAAATATTGCGCTTGAAATTTATATCATTGACAATAATATGCTACTTAGAGAATAAACGTACGAAGATATCCAATTTATGTGTAAAAAGGCACAATAAAGTGAATCCGCATACAATAAGATCCAAATCGAAGTAGTTAAAAGGCTCTCGGAGAGAGAGAAGCAGAGAGAGAGAGACAGAGAGAGAGAGAGAGAGAGAGAGAGAGAGAGAGAGAAACATACAAGGAGCACCGGTATCATAAAATGGACATTACCATAAGGATCTATATCAATTAAAAATATCAAGATATGGTAAAATACTGAATGAGGAATGGAAAGTGAAGCACACCGCCTCAGAACAAAGTTTAAACTATCACTCTAAATCATTGCTTTATTATGTAATACACTCCAACCAGTAAATTTGCTGGCGGACAAATGAATTCCTGCGAGATGAAATTGTAGTACACTCGTAACGCTCATATAATCCTGGAAATTGAATGTGTCTTTAGCGAATATAGTATTTGATTTTACAAGGGTCTACCAAACAGACACCGGGGTCAAAATAAATAATAATAATAGCGCAAGTAGCCACAGAAGAACAAAACATGGGATCTGCAACAATATTTCATGTTGGGTGTCGATGGATTTACCACAAACCACAACATATATTTCAGTAGAATACTAGAGTCGAGCAAGATAATACTACATTTAAAGAGATCTAGGGATGACATAAAAACTATAGACGAATAAGGTGAATATCAATGCCGTACAAAAAGTTCACTAAATACTCAAAAAACGCCTGACGGAAACAGGCCATTGGAGCAACTTGTTTTCGATGGAATACAGCTCATTGAACGACATTCAGGCAATAAATAATTTCATGCGAGAGGCACAAGAATTGAATATAAAATTATGTACATTGTAAAGTATTAAAACATTATGATCCGTGGAACACAAACACATACTATATGCATTGACACGATAACAAATATATTTTTTGAAATACCATACAAGAGTTTACAAGCTATTTGACAGTAGCTTAGTCAGGATAAATACTGAGACGAATGGAAAGGGATTCACTGTTGAAAAATAGTGAACCAGGGAGATCCGATGTACACAAAACTCTCAGCATCTCCCTGGAGCACAAGTTTTGGGAACTGAATTGGAACCAAGAGTGCGACATACACATAGACTACGATGTTGAATAGATTAACTATAAGATTAACTATATAAATTCCATGAAAACTTAGCTAATTGGGAACGGCCCTGAGAAGTAAATCAAGTCAACAGTAACAATATGGAGTATATAAACGACTGCGTTTCCCTGAGAAAAATAATAACATGTTACGAAGATTTCACAGCAGAGACAAAACGACCCATACATCTGGCATGGAACCTCGTCTTCTCCTAGAAGATAGAATTATAAAAGTAAGTCCAAAGAAGGTTAGAGGAATATTAGACAAATTGATAAATGAGCCCACAACATGGGTGAAACAGCAGAAGCTGAGAGGGGAGGAGTCATCATCAGAATATATCCCAACCCATGGAACCTTAGAATAGGACTGAGAATGACGGGTAGACCAAAGACGTGATGGGTAGACGATTTCAGGTGAGCAATGGGAAAACTGAACACAAGGCAACGCAAAAGCAGACAGACATGGAAAAAATGAGCTACTTGAAGTACACCACCTCGTGTCCTGTTGCATAAGTAGTAGCGATAGTGCAAACTTAAGAGGACAGTGACAAATCTAGTAGAAGCAAACATAAGGAAACGCAAAGCTTGTGATTTTTCGGTTTCGCAAATTTCACAAATCCTTCGTCTCAATTAATTATCTATACATTTTTTATAAAACTGTGAAGTTTAAGGTGAATAAGTGTTTAGGCCATAACAAAGAGAAGCAATTGAACAAAGAAAAACCAGCATGCGGTTTTGCTACGTATTGGACTCCCAGCAGGAAACCTTTTCACCATCAGGAGGACCCTGGCTTTTATGGATGTATAAGCTCCTTATTTTTATATTTATGCATCTATTATCTATTTATACTAGCAAATAAATAAACATTTATAGTTTGGACTAACGAAAATTAGCTTGCTGACACAAAATTAACTTTATTGCGTTTGAAGCATTATCTTCACTTGTCGTGGGAACAAATAATGATTCCTAATAAAAGTGATAATTCGGTATACTATACTTTTATTGTTTTCATTAGGAACAATGCCGTTGCATACATTCGCTGTATGTTGGAGGTTGGGATAAATGTAATGTTAGTAGCGCCACATGTACAAGTGCAATTTCAACAAGATGATAAGGAAGAACCTAGCAACGACATCTAAAGCTGAGAGAACGCCGGTCGCTTTAAACACTCCTCTTCTAGCAAAAGCCCATTGTGTTTTGCGCTCGCCTCAAGCTAGAGGCTTTCACCCTATTGTAAAGAGAAGTCAACTGGAACAAAAGGCAACAACCAACAGTTCCTGTTCTTGTTTTATGCTATTTCTCAGCATTAAATTATACTCCTTTTTTTTTTTTTCAACGACATATGATATTTCCTACAGTTTTTCCACTAAAATATGTGCAGCAGCTATTTCATAATTTTAGTGCATTTTGGTCACAATTTAGGTTAATCTGTTTTAAATTGCTTCCATCTTCTCTCACCTTCAGCACCATTGAAAATATAGATTTTATTTTATACTTTCCTTTGAAAGTTTATATATTATTATAACGACCCTTTGATATGAGTCTTTATGGTCCTTTGAAACACCGTAGCTAGTGTGATATGCTGTGCAAATTCTAAACATTCAAAAGTTCAGTCTTCTTTATAGCCAATTTTAGAATACTTTACGTAAAAGTAACCAGTAGGAAAAGGGTAACTTTTCTATTGGAACTTCCTTAAACTTTTAAAGCTGAGCGTGTACTTATTTTATTATTTTTAGTATTCATCTTAATACTATCATCAGTATTATAATTCGGAAGAAACTTTTAACTTCAATAATTTGTGTACAAACTATTCAACTTAATAAACACAGAGCAAGATGTAAATTAGTGAGGGCGGTTAATTCTTCCGTTTCCATGAAGTCTCAAGGTCGATTTTGAGATAATCTCTCAAAATGGTGGCATTTGGTTTCTATTTGTGCTACACTCTCCGATTTGAGGTGGATACTCTCGGGATGATGAGCTTTAGGATGTGGGCTTCTGGGTGCCTCGTATGTGCATTACTTGCTAAAAAGTTCGAAGATCCGGGGTCGCTGAACAGGGAGAAATCTTGAATCACACGCTGGAGAATGTTTACGCAACCAGTTTAAATCACCAAGTAATTAATTATGAATACAATAATTTGGTTCAAACAATGTTCTCGGCTCGGAGATTGCTGGCTAGATTTGGTGGTACTCAACTGTTTCAAGCGCATAAAATGTTCAATGTTGCCCTCTTCTTGAGAATTCTATGGTGCCACCCATCGGATTTTCAATTCACCCCTACTCAAAACTCTTTCACTAATTATTCACACACCG
>CM060950.1:98672882-98842882 GCA_030765055.1 Mantis religiosa
GGATAGGATTTTTAATCTCTCTTTAGCCCAGTAATTTGCAGATTAGCGTTATTGTCCGACTTACAAATATTGCATTTAAGTAAAGGCAGAATGTTTATTTCTTGGTTGGTAATAAAATAAAACATTTTCAGAGTCAACGGTCTCCAGATATGCTATTACAGAGAACTTTGCAATAGGTAATTATAGCTATATTGGGCTTGTGCAGTGGAGTGCAATGAAGTATGCCAGTGCTTCTGTTTACATACTTCTTTAATTTATTTAATGTTGACAGAATCTCCTTATCATCCAAGTCCTCTACCAAGAGAAGTTCTTGGTAAGTCAGTCACTTGTGAGATTGAATTCAAATGTGACAATCTTCCGGTCCTTCCATTTCATTTTATCCCATATTTTCAATTTTTCCCTGAAGTGTCGGCAAAGAGCCAGAGTGTAGAGCGAATGTGGTGCCGGTTTCCGAAATGGGGGGCTGTAAAGACCATGAGGATTGTGGCAGCATAAGAAAACTGTACTGGGATGATAAATCTTCAAGACAACTTAGGACACGACATTGGCTTGCTACCTCGATCTAGGTTCTCGTACATTCACTGGCCATTGCGATTTCCTCCCTCCATCTTGGGATCTGAGTTAGAGTAACACGAAACTATATGCCTCCTGTTGTACTCTACTTATTTATCCACCTATTATTAGTTTGGGGACAAAGGTTTAGCACTCAACTATAACCGATGACAGAGTTGGTTTCCAACTCCGGATCGAAGGATGTATAACACTCGAACCACACAACAAATGAGCAGTTACCAGACACAAAATTCAATTCGAAAAACATTGGAAGCATTCGTTGACTCTGGGTTCACAATATACGCTTTGGATAGGTAGGGCCAGATTGAAAAATTCATTGTCATAGCCGGTATTTGAATCCCGGCGATAACTTTTAGGTTCTTTAGTCTGCTTCTACCTTTCCATACTTTGGCCTACACACGCCTAATGTGAAGAAACAATTAATTTTTCCAATATACGCTTTGATACACTCTGGCTTCATTTCAAAGCTATGTGACAAATAGGCAGATGCTTTGCGACTTCGCCGTATGCATAGTAGCCGAGTGGTAAAATATATGTGTCTCCTAGGTGGATCAACATGAGTTTGAATCCTTGGCGTGCATAATTCTTGTTATTTTTACTTTAATAGCAATGATATGTTTTTCTTGCAGCAGATAAATTACAATATTTTAAGCATATTCAATTATAAGAACGCAAATAATACATTCTCGTCGTTTTCAAAATAAATTCAATGTTATTACAAAATTGCCTTAATGTTGGCTGTGTAAACACTCGGGCTCATTCATCGGCTATGAATGGTGCTGACACGTATAATGCGAAGTATACTCTCGTGAAAATTTAATTATACATTTGGTCTCGTCCGCAATAGGACAGTAATAGAAGCAGAGAGTTTGCACACCCGATACTAAGTTAATTTACATTTTATTTGACTTTACATATAGGAATAATACATGTATTTCAGTTAGTTTAAAACCAGAGTAGAGTGCTTCAGTTTTTATGTGTGAGCATAAATGCCGTAAAATCAAGAAAACCTTAGCAAGTTGAGGTTATATTGCAATGTCTGTGATACAGGTTTCATATTTCTATAATAAAAAAACAAATCGTTGTCTGGTACTCAAACCTTTGTTGAATTAGCTCCTACATACAGCCTACATATAATCTCTCAGCTATCAGTACACATTTATTAATTGAGACACAGTTATCAGTTAATTATGAGACTCAATTTTTCGCACATGTGCAAAAAAGGAAAGATTACCTATGTGAATATGTAAGAAACATATGAAACTATACACAACATTTGGACATTCTCATTAGTATTACATTATGAGAGGATTCAGTAGGACGAAGCTAAAGAGACACTTTCCGTGATACCGTTGTAAACCGGCCCTGAAAACGATATGGACTTACAAAAATGTACGCTTCAAAAGCCTGCTCACTTTCTTTTATCAAAAGGTGTATACTTGCTATTCACTATATTCTAAAGTAGCCAATCTATGATTACTCATTTGTGATTCGGAACAACAGGAAACCACTTTCCAAGGCCATCTGGTGTCTCCCTTTTCGACTGCACAAACAGAATAGCTTTGCAGAGCTTCATGAAGTACTGACCACTAGATTAATCGATCCATCAGTTCAATGTTGAGATTATTAACTAATGTATTAGTTTGCTATAATCTTCAAAACAGTTATAGTGAGCTTTTAACTTATTGTTAATTACATAGTTACTACTTGTATGGCGTGTAGCACTGTAAGCATATATAGCCAATATCGCGAACAAAGTTTACACATGTTTTTTACATTTGAATGAGGATAGTAATGTCACTCTTGTCTTGACGTTAACTAATTAAGTATTATTTGTGGAAAGAATGTTTTTATATTATTTTAAACAAAACAGAATATAACGCATTAATGTTTAATGCGTTATACTAGTTATCTGATTCCACTCAGACTAATATACTTTGACCAGTTTTCATCTGTTAATCCATTAAGGCCAAATTACGGTAAATTTACAGATGGTTGCATTTGTGGATACAAGTCCGTGTGTATTGCATATTGTGGTGACCATCAAGCTAACAAGCTTTGTGGCCTGCTCACTGATGCGAAAGTTAATAGTATAATCTACTTGTTATTCAAAATTTGCATACGTACTATTAGTTATTTTTGTTTTATCTTGTGGCAATAATCAGTTTAAAATCGGCTTACAGAATGTGAAAGTCATTAAATTCAAAAAACAGTCTTATATAACAGGGGCAGTGCATAAATGCAATATCAAATCCAAAACTAACTTGGTATAAAGAAAAGGCATATTTTAATTTCTCACGTTGAAATCCTAAAAACTCGAATTGGTTCATTTTAAACAGTTATAAAGAAAAAATGGATATTAAAGAAGAGGATTGGTAGAAAATGAAACCTTTAAACCTTCTTCGATCTTTACACACATCTACGCACGTTGTTTTCAAGGTCACATTTGGGAAATTAGAGGTTCAAAGTGACTAGACAGCAGCTGCATCTTTATTTTGAATAATTTTCAACATTTTTACCGCTAAAAGATTTTAAAGATTTCGCGCCTTTTTTCCGGAAAAATAGAATTCATGATCGAGTATCACTAACTTCTCAATAGAGAAACAGAAGGTAAATCCTGGTCTGAGTGCTGTCTGCAATTGCTAAAAGACTATATGTGTTATGGAGAGATGGGTTGTTATATGTTATATCCTTATTTTAATGCTTAAGAATTCCTATCACTCTGATAAGTAAATACCTACTTAAGAATGCACAGAAAATATTAGTTATAGATAGAAGTTGTAACACTGTACTAATAGAATTAGTAGCTTTCGGTAAATTAAATCCAGAAAAATTGGCATTGGAAGGAGGATAATTTTAACCACCATTTAGCCAAAACTATAAAACTTTAAAGATTGAGTGGAATTCGCTATATGCCTAAAAACAGAATTTTTGAATATTTAATGTTTTATTGAAATCTTTAAACATAAGAGAAATTACCGGTGCATTTTGTAAGTGGGAGGATGGTGTTGCGTGCTAGGTGTTCCGTATATCTCACTTCGGAAATTAAAATTATCTATAGGTATTTCTTATTATTGTGCCTTTGTCGATTTACAGGAAGTTTAGGGCGGTATCGTTATATCTTAATTTATGTTAACCTTTTGGGAATAAAATTCATATTAACTCCAAATTTGATTTTCATTATTAAAATAATGAATACAGAAAGCAGCTACTTTAATTTTGCTAACAGCCTCAGTTACAGTGTCAGATACTTTACTGTATACAATGTATGGAAATAAATAATGGTTCTAGACGCTAATGACCTCAACAGCTCAGCCCAAGAACTGCCACCATTACCACTGCTATTGATTTTATACTCTGACACGTTTTGAATAGGTAATTGAATATCTGCGTGTAAGAAAGCTGCATGATAGGTCCTTACTAAAATGAGGGGTTAGTAAAACAACGTCATTATTTACTCCCTTCAAATTATTATTTAAATCAGCAGTTTCTTTTGTGGCCGCTAAAATGTATTTGCTCTCACCATGCAAGAAATCTCCCTTTTATGCAGAACATTTATATTAATTTCGTATAAACAAACCATGAATTACATTAAAAGACTCCTTGCGTTTTTGTCGTTGAAAACTCTGTTAGTTTTGAGTTAATGAGCTGTGCTTTATGCATGATTTGAGAGAAATGCGGTAGATATTTCCACGTATCCTAATTTTCAATGCATGTAATCTATTTATTAAAAAGCTAAACTGTCAATTATTTGATAATTACCAGGCAGGTTACGTATACCATTAAACGCTGTATAATAAATTGTTGATATTAGGAGAACTATAACTTGAAAAGCACAAATTTTAAAGAACTGATAAAATTTCGCTGTGGATAAAACAAAAGTTTAAATGATATATATATATATATATATATAGTGAGTGAGTGAGTGTGTGGCGTTTTAGGGCCCGTCGACAACAAGGTCATTCGGGCCCTATATATATATATATATATATATATATATATATATATATATATATATATATATATATATATATATATATATATATATATATTGCCTTAGTTTGAATAGCTTACAAGGGAGGTATCGGACCTTAATGCCAAAACCCAACCCTAAATACATTTGAGAGAAACGAGACTACTCATAAAACCTTAACTGCCAATTTAAACTGGAACTTCTCGAAAACGTCATATGCACTAAATAGAACTACGAACTAGCTCGATTGTCTAGATATAACTATTTAATAGGCTGTCCTATAGGTTGCGGTAACACTGGTTCGAATTTCCGGTTGTCGCAAATGAATGGAGACATACAATTATTCGAACATTGGTTACTACTTTGAAGTCTCTAAATCTGGAATGGCCTTCTAGATTGCACACCAAGTTGCCATTGAAGGACTCCAGCTTTTATTTCGGCACCTTATGGTTGAAACTTTATACTACAACGCTTTTGACACAGGATTCTTGGGGTAATCCATGGCATGGCTGTTGTTAGCAGTAATTTCTTCATAATTATTTTTGTAAGGTATCAGTAGCTTTTTATCCTGTGTCGTAGTGTAGTGGGATAGAACGTTGGGCTCTGGTTCTCTGTGGCCGCGCTGTGGCTCAGTGGTTAGACCGCTTGGCTCTCACTAATGCGGCCCGGGTTCAATCCATGCGACCGCAAAGTGAGATTTGTGGTGGACAACACGGCGCTGGGGCGGGTTTTCTCCGGGATCTCCGGTTTCCCCCGCCATCTCCTTACACCGGTGCTCCATCTTCATCTCATGTATCATCAGTGTCATCGCCTGCGGTGCCGTATGTAGTAAAAGCGGGCGTTAAACACTACACATTTAAACACTACACACATTTCTGGTTCTCTGCTACGGAATGCGTCAGGAATCGATCACACTCCCAGGGGAGCGGACTTTAAGTCCTTGGTATAAGACCGGTGCCCACTCAGCATCGTGAGGACATTGAGGATTTACTGTCCACCAACGCAAAGTAAGTCTCTGAGAGGAATGTGCCACCCTTACACTGTGGGACAAGGACAGGAATGTGTGTGACAGAGAACGCATGCTACACAAGCAGTATAACCAATAAAGAAACATGCGCTCTACTCACTCAGTACATTAAAACCGAGAAGATTTATTCACAAATTTAGAGGACGTCAGAATGTTTTTGAATGATCTGTAACTGAACTGATATGGGGTGTCATAAACCTGTCAAGAGAGGGTGTAGGAACTTTTTCAAACACCCTGCGTCTCATTCCCGGGAGACTATCTTTGCTGTGCCAGACAGTACGCCACTTAGCGAACCCTGGTCTATAAGGTCAGCTTTCCGATTGGCCGTGATGCTGACTTTACCTCTTCCCCGTATCGTTTGGACGATCGCTCACCTCTGACTTGCGTATGTGAACGTGAGGCATGCAGTCGGATTGACAGGCCCAGGCCCAGGCCCACTTTGGGCGGTTACGTCATGGGTTTATTAGTACTTTTTGTTTTCAATCTACTGCATATATATCACGTCCGCAATGACTGTAAATACACATTTTTCCCTAAAGAAAACTGCAGAAAGCGTAAAGGAATCATTCAGATGGATCTGAGACTCTTAATGGCTCCAGCTTCATAAAGGAAAAGGCCTGAATGTTTATGAAAAGTGCCATAAAACAGATCCATGCATATACAGCAAGTGACGTCCCTGTTCTTTAGAGAATTTAATTAAGTGCAGCTAAATTTTTCTTTGAATATGACAGCAATAAGGTCGGCTCCCCGAAGAGCATTTCGTACAACACGTTAACGTAAAATATTATGTTACGAGACAAAAGCACTGGAAAATGAGCTGGAGTTCTGCTGGAGTACTGACCTATTGTGTAAAAGTTGTCACAGCAGAAGTTAGTTATCAATAGCTCAAATCCGGCTACAACGAGAGCGGAATGGGTGTGAAGATGTCCATTGCGTTTGCTTAACGACGCTGCTAATTGCCATGATCATATCAGCGTCGCCTGAATTTCACCCCACAGAAGTTTTACTTGCAAGTGTATCTGCTGATTTACTGTTGCCTTTAGGCGTTCTTAAAGCCATCGATGTTGGGCAGTGATTAAACACAAGGCCTTGAGATCAGAAGGCCACCTCTAACACTAACAGGAGAGCTGATGTAATCATTAATAGGAAGAACAGTATTCAAATTATAGGTTCTATTGTTTTCCCTAAAAGGTACCTAAACAAGAATAGGAAGTAAATTTAGAAAAAGAAGTATTTTAATGAGGTGCCCCATGATAGACCTGTTTTAATATATATATAAACCGGTTTCTAACTTAAAATTCTACGAATTAAAACATATGATTATACAAGTAATAAGGGACTCAATAAAAACATTGCACTTCCATTTATACCTGTAATAAAATATAATTCTCAAACATGAATAATTCCAAGTAAACTATGTATAAATATAACCAGGAGTAGCTAGGATAAAAAAGTATTGACAAATAGGACACCTTATTTCCAAATCAATTCTAAACAATATCAAGATATTTTATAGCCTCCATGTTTTCTAAAATTGATGTGGTGATTGTGACTAAAGGATCGATGACTTTTTGATAAATATTATATTCTGCAGAAATTAGTTAAGTGCATCAGAGTGCTATTATCTTTCAAGCCAAAATATTCATTGAACTAGGAGACACTGGTTTTACCTGTCTTAAATAACCATGAAATTAAGCTTGGAATCTGAATGTTAGTGAACATTAAGAGGGCTACATATCACTTGATATTCTATGCTATTTTCATATTTATTAATAAATAGTATCACATTCTTGTCATGCAAAGCTGTCATAATGCAAAAGAACACAAAACCTTAGAAATATGTTCTAAGATTATCATACAAATTATCATTTGCACACCTTGGAATCGATTTCATAAGACTGCATTTTTACCAATTCTTCGGATAAATAAGCTATCATAGCGTATTTTAAAAGGGGGAAGTTTGAATTATTGTATTCACCTTAAATGGGCTCGATATGAGCACCACTTGCAATACAGCAGACGTCCTGTGGATGATCCCATTGATGCCACATCCAGTCAAGAGTTACCGGGTTAGAATCTCGGCTATGATGAATTGTATGGCTAAATACATTCGTAGTTTTCCCTTATTTTGAAAGATAAATGTCAAATGACTCTAACCTTTGTAGACTATCGGCTCATTTCACGCATTTCATTCATCGGCCTATGTAAATTGCGTGGGAGGATGTTAAATCAAACTGTACCTAAAAACCCAAATGACCGTGTTTAGAAAATTCTATGTTAATTTATGTGTGAGTTTGTCAATATTTTGTAGTTTTTCCGCTGAAGGTGCAATATTTAATGCAAAATACATTGTTTTCATAATTAGCATGATTTTTCATATTGGACAAATTTTGGATATTTAGAATATATTTTAGGCCGCGCCATGGTTGAGTGGTTAGACTGCTTGGCTCTCACCCAGGTGGCCCGGACTTGATCCTAGGCAACCGCAAAGTGGATTTTGTGGTGGACAACATGGCGCCGGGGTTGGTTTCCTCCGGGTCCTCCGGTTTTCCTCACCATCATTCCACCAATGGCTCCATCATTCATTCCTCCAAGGCGTTGGGCCGACCCCCCCCCCCCCCAACCTTGATATCATCCCTCTGGTCAATATGCTTGGGCTCACTCGCTCTGAGGGAACGCAAGCGACTCCTAACATCAGCATTGGTGAGGAAGGGAGACGTAATAAAAGAATATATTTGATTACTACAACTCGAAGCGTTTCTATTCTCTTGTTTGACGTATGATATCTGCCGTCAAAGTTCTGTGCCGTAGCGTAGTGACCTAAAGCAGATTGCTTTGTTTCCCTGCCATGGAATGCGGCAAGGGATCGATCCCACCTGTGGGGTGCGGATTTTAAGTCGTCGCGTATAGGGCCGGTAGCCAGTTCAGGAGATTACGGTAGGTAAGCGACAGTGGTCAACAAAGCAAACTTTCCGGCTGGGGGAGCCGAGATGCTGGGCACATATCCTCCCCGAATCGCTTGGATTATCGCCCATCTCTACCTTGCATATGTGGGCGTGCTGACGGCAGTTGGGTTGGCAGGTCTTGATCCTATATGTGCTCTCACCCCATGGGTTATCTTTTATTTATTTAGCGGCCGTCAAAATATTAAATTATTTACAGAAACTTGAGCTATGAGATATGGTTTTAAAAACAGGAATTCCGCATATCATAGCCTTGAACTATTATTTGTTTCAAATGGGATGATGTTTGTTTTTGAGCGCTACTAGGTGAACAACCAGTCGGAGTACTGCGGTGCTGTATTACATTCCCCCTATGTGGTGTCTGACGAGTGCCAAACTAAGCAAACTCAAATAAATACTATTCGCGCTAAGACAAAAATTCCGATTTTGCCAAAACTGAGCCATGTGGAAGGAGAGAGTAATGCATTTAACCGAAAAAACCCCATACTTTTAGCTCTAATAGTTTTCATAATCCAAATAAATGAAGTAGATACCATTATAACAATGCATTGCGACGTAACACTGTAATGAACATCATTATTGGTTAGCATGTATGCGTGAACGTATATTTGAAGTTACTCAGAAGTGGCACGTAAACATTTGACATGACGTAATAAAAGGAATATGTACTTTGAATAAGCCAATATGTTTGTTAAATTCGATGAGAGGAAACAATGCACTTCCTAGTGGTCTGGCAGAACGTGTCTGGTCACATTATATATTTGTTTATGAATGGTTCGTAATCCCTATTTACTCTAAGAGTTCAAAGCAGTACTGTTCAGTTACTCTTCCATGAAAAAGTGTATCAGTTGGATCAGAGATATGATCCACCTTCACTACTGCCAGAATAATCCAATTGAGTTAATGCGGGCTCAAATTATTTTGCAAATAGAAATAATATTTTTAAATAATATATTTTTGAACGACTTATACACGAAGAAATTAACAAAGAACACAACAAGACTGGGAAAACTGCGTGAGACATAAGATAAACTACAAGAAGATGACTTTTGGAAAGAAATAGCACATAACGAAATTTTGGAGCCTATGATCATAAATTTGCAGTACTCAGATGATGAAGACAATGACAATGACGAATTATCTCTTAACGTAGGTAACATTCACATCCATACGGATGCACTGCTGGTATTTTCATTGGATTAGGAAAAATAGGTAATTCAGAAACTATAATTAAGTTTAAACTAAATATTTAAACCATTTGCGTAATATACAAATATCCATTTTGCAATTGTGATTTCAACAACTTCATTATTATAAAACTTTGGAAAATTATGTTTGTGTTCCCTTACGTTTAGCACCAAGAACACTCGCAAGTGTGCGAGGGAGAGAGAGGGAAATATTAAAAGAGTGGGGATAACGAGGGGGCAACGCTGACCACTATAACGCATCTGATTCGCTTCAGGTGAGAACTATTCCAATTTGAAGCACACAATAAGAATCTCCTATAAAAGATCACGTCATAAAATACAAGTGTAAGTTAAATCCCAGAAACATTTGGATAACATGTTGAAATGAAAGGATGGCGTAAGGAAAGGTGGTTACTATCCTTCACTCCCCGAACCTACAACTGCTTAGGAATATACACAATTTAAAATTAAGCTACTACATTTCATGTGATTGATATGAGATGAGGATTTTGTGCTCCCTGGTGATCAATATATACTTTGCAGCTGAATAACAAATGTTGTCAAACTTATTCCATTCTACAAAGCTCTTTATCCTTATATCCCTTATAAACTTATGACAGTCACAATCCGTAAACACGGTAAAGAATACCTTTTACTCTTGCAATAATTTTCAAATAAATTTAGGTCTTCATTAAAATCAATTTATAAAATAATTAGCCTTGCTTCTGGAGCTCTCCGCCACACTACACAGAAGTCTATTGGAACCTATTTCAGTTTAAATGAATAAAGAAATGCACATCAAAGATAATATCCTTACGTTTATCTGAATATATTATATTTAACCATTTTATCAACTATTGAATTTTATTATTAAATTATTATTATTACTACTAGACGATTCCGCAGCTTTTGTCGTGTTATTACATTCACGCGTTTCAGACATTTGAAAAATTCCTAGTATGCAAGATAATTCATTAAAATGTATACCACTTACTGCATAACTTAACAATATTTCTGATATCATTCAACATTATAACTTGCATGATTGTTTAAATGCTAGTTATGTATAATGTATTCCCATTTTTCTATTGCAAATTTTCCAATCAACACTTTCAAATTTCAAACTGAATAAATATATTTCGCACCTTCGTAAATTAAAAATGCATGTAATTTTTTTCTTTCACTTTAGAGTGATAGACCAAAAGTTTTTAATAAATTAGTAGTACTAGTATACCTGTGATCTACATACAAAAATTGTTATACAAACAACAATAGTTTCCAACAAAATCCATAAAAACAATTTTACGTACTAACTGTAAATTTTATTTCATCTTCACCACTCTGAGTTTCTGTGAACCCGGACACCCAATTTACCTAATACGTAAATAAAACAATTAAAATTAACAGTACGGTGCAATTGAAAAGTGTTTAAAAAGTATATAAAAGCTCATTGTTTAAAACTATTCGCTTAATGGTCACGTCCAAGCTTACATACACCAAGTAGAAAACTGCATGCTCTTTTTGGAGTTTAAAATTTATATTATTGAAGGCAAACTATTATTTTTTCAGGATTTTGCCATAAATTTTACGAATCCATCCTTTACATTCACCTCCCTCAAAACTCCTCCATTTCCATGAACTTTTCCTAACCTCTGCCACTCCCTGAATTTGAAACTCAAGGTTTTTTTTTTTTTTAATTTACTTCCTCCAATGTTAAGTCATATCGGACGGTGAATGAATTGGGTGAAATGATGCTCAAATGAGCCCGGGGTCCATGGAGCTTAGAGTTACCTGACATTCGTCTTTGAGGATAAGGGAAAACCCCGGGGAAAACCTTATCCAGGTAACTCACCCTGACCGAAATTTGAACTCGGGACCTCTTAAACGTGAGGCAGACATGCTACCATCTACGCTACCGAGGCGGGCGAAACTAAGGTGTAATATAATTTTATAACTATCAAATAAGGTGTTTCATATGAACATTAAATGATGAACAATATACTCCTCCTTCGTGTTCTTAAACGATCAAAGCCATAGTACATCACATCGATGTCACTTATTTCCTTATATATTCATACTATTAAAATTCTGTATGACACAAATTTAGAGAAACACTATGCTTCCAATCTATTTCTACACAACGTTTCACAAAAGCCCAAAAAAAAAAAATGAAAGTTTGCTCTTTTTAAGTTCCAGTTCAACCTCCTCTTCAGGAGAGTAACTAGTTAACGCAAAGACTGTTTCTGTGTATGATACAACACATACTATATACCATATTCTATTGGATTGGATTTTCGGATGGGTTTCGTTACCTCGACCAGACTGTTATGTGGTACCTATGAGGCACCCTATGGAGGGAGGGTGAGGTGAGAGGAGATAAATGACGGCCTACCCCAAAAACCCCAAGGCCTACCCACAGTACAGAGGGCGGAGTACCTAAATTTTACTAGATAGAAACTCCCCGGCGGTCCATAACAATCGTCATACCAATTACCGTGGCTCCGAATGAGTCACGATGCCGGTTTTGAGACCGGAGCCTTCCAGAACAAGAAAGACTTCAGGTAAACTTGCACAGCCGGCATCCATCAGACGCGTTTCTGAATCGGACAGGGCTAGGAGACCGGAGTCCGTTTCACCAGAGGAGAAAGTGTTCACTCAAATCATATCATCCTGACCTGCTCCGCCGAGATACCCCTGACACTTTTACACTCAAAGGAACCACCAGATGAGAGAGATAATATTGTAACGCGGGCGCTGGAGCACCCTGTAAAGCAGCTGGCAGCGGAAGGTAGGGGAGGTTCGGTTAGCCACACCTCCTCCTCGTTTGTCTTGTGTTGGTGACAGACTGTGGTCAGGGAAAAAACATGACTGTGTCGCCGGTTTTCTCTACACCTGTTTCTCGATCTTTCTGTTACTAGAACAATCCTGTAAACACGAGAAACCGGCGATATTCCTATATAAAGAGAGTTACAGATAGACAGAGGGAGTTAGTTAGTGAGTTGAGTTGGTTTTGGTTTAGTCAGTCAGTGAGTTGGTTTTGTCAGTGAGTGAGGAGACAGTCGCAGTTCTTGGTGTAAGAGTTAGTCAGTGACGTGTTAATGAACGAAAGGATTGTGCAACGGAAGACTGTACGAACTGTGTACGTGTATCGGAGTTTATGTAATCGCGAGGACAAGTGAAGTTGCAGCGGACGAACTGGTGAATTGTAATTGTGTGCAGCACGTAATACTGTGTAATTGGCAAGTGTTAAACTGTAAGTCGGTGGAAATAAAGAACATTTTGGAGTGGTGTAATTGGACTTTTTATTCCACGAACCCACAAAGTCACAATATGAAATGATAATACAGGTGAAATGAAGAGACAGCAAATTCGGGGGATGTGATTAGCCCATCCAGCATTCGCCTGCTAGCCGGGAAACCTCCCAAAATAGCCATGGATCAGGTAGGTCGGCCACGGGAAGCGAACCTGGACCTCCTGAATGCGGTCTCCAGAGGAAACAACCTGAGCTATCCCACTTGGTAAATTCAATTACATTACAATGAACATTCTTCTGTGAATGGTTCACAAATTGACAGAGAACAGTTACAAAAACGAAAGGTCCTTGAAATTTTGAATTAATTATTCATAAGGGAATTACTATCCGTTACAGTTTTATTATATTTATAGATTATCTGTCTTCTTTCTATCAGTCATGACTTCTCTGTATACAGCAAGGAGTAGGTATATGTACTTTTCATTATCCATTTCTCTTAAAGATGTCGCGTTAAGGCATTAAAGGGCGTTTGAGCTCAGAGTAGTACATGTTCAGTATAAAACATAAACTCTGAAGCACTTCCCCGAATGTTTTCATTTTAGTTGTTAGATGACTAAAATAACAAATAAAAGTTTCAGTTTCACATTTAACATCCCGATTCGACAGTACTCAGAAGTTGAATTGTCAAAACTGAAAGCAAGTTTACTTTGATTATAGTATTTTTATGATGAGCTATATATATGAAAGAGTTTTAGTAAGTATTAGAATTAACATTACAAGAACACAATTGTTTCAAAAAAGTACTAGTCCGTTTAAAAACCTTAATGACTTAAAAATTTTGATTCTGAAATCTAAAATATGCATTTAATCACATAACTTCGGGATATAGGGACTAATATCAAATCTATAAAAGGAATTGATTTTCTCTATGTTATAAAAGCCCATAAATTAAGCTGGCCGTAGCTCCCTGCAATTACAAGCCTCTGCCACTCAACCTTACACTTTGAATGTTTCCTTTCCAAATATCTGTTCGCGATTATTAGTTTATTTCATGTACCAAAGGAGCCCACCGCCTGTTAGAAAGGGCATTAAAGAATACGTGAAAGAAATCTGCCCTCTCCAATTTTTGCACGCTGGGCCAGGTTTTCATTTGTATGTTCAGTGCCAGTATTCATAGTACATTCTTGTCATTAGAGAAAGAAACGAAGCTTCGACAATCATGGTCTACGAATATGACGATGCTGTAATAGGAGATCTGCATGATGCTGTACTCAGGCACTAGGAATTTTGTTTTGCTGTGTTTAATGTACGTAAATGATAATTGAATAACTCTATATATCCCAGGTAAATATTGATGTAGACTTTAGCATTGTTTAGTTAGTTTTCTTATACACCTTATTGTGTGTTACTAAATCACGAAATGTTTTTATTTTGGATAACTTTCGTCTGGTATGGAAGGTCGTACTGCTTGCCAGAAACGGCTGAGAGGGCTGCAGATTTTGAGGGTAAAGAAGGGAGAAACAGGAGATATACAAATTGCCTTGCATCAAATTTGAAATTAACGGCTAATGATCCTTATTTTGTCACGAGAGTCCTCTGAGTTTGAATGAACTTAATTCAAACCGTATTTCATCAGCGACGTTCAATAATTCAAACTTAATTAACCCCACAAGCATGTGGAGCTTAGTCAATATTATAGTGTTGTACATTTCAAGGTGAACATAGCTAGTAGCTGACCCAACTGTGCGGATCTGATTGGTCTAAGATTTGTTGCCAAGGGAGCATTTTTAGTATCTTCCGACGTACTCCAGTATCATTTAACTATTTTAATCTCTTGTGTGATCTTGACCTTAAGCAAAATATATAACTACATCACATAGTTCTTTGCCCTCACCACAGTTTTATAAGAGTCTAAGCATACATCAACATGTGTCATCTTGAAATTAGCTGCATTCCAGTCAGACTTTGTCCGGTACATTATACATATTCAACGGTGCTTCGAAATTTATAACCTCAGTCACCATCTTTTATTTAAAAGTATTTTGAACAAATTTATCCATAAGTTTATTTATTTGACTTATGCAGCTTAACGAATAACCGATATTCTAGCGTATTGCAGACTTCTTCTTATTCCTCTTCTTCATTCATAAAATGTTAAGCTAAAATATTTGGAGGTCATGTGTTGTTCAATTTCCAAGAAAATTAAATTAAAATATGAAAATCGCTTACAGTAATGTAAACTTGGACAGACTTAACTTTTAAGCTCCGAATGCCATTTATCATACATAGTTCTCCTTTCGGTCAAGAGTAATGTTGTGCACAGCTTTAAAATCTTCACGAGTAAACTGAAAAGGCATATAGTATTTTTAATATTCTAAGAAAACATCTTGTATTAAATTGTTACAAGTCACACTCAAAGAAAGACCCACTTGCAAAAATGGCTCCATAAACCTCTTCATTTATATTGAAAATCTTACAGAAACCTCATTGTGAGCGGCATTTCAATTTGGTAAAATCGTAAGAAGGCAGCATTGGAATAAAATAAACTTATAGAAACTGCTTAATTTAAGAAAAGAAAAAGTTCCGAAAAATGTTTCCGCTCGTATATAGCAAGAGAGTACGTAGATGTATGTTCCTCATGGTTCATAGAAATGGCCCTCCCGCAAAAAAAAATTTAAATATCATGGCATGATAAGTTTTCTAATTTCCTTAAAACCTCTCTGAGCGTATTAACTTTTGTGTACAGCAAGTAATATAAAATGCATTAAATTAAACCCTACTGGAAATTACGGAGCAAAATATTGTTTCATTCATTGGAAATAAGTGAGTTGAGCGGCTATTTATAGACGCTGTCTAACGACTGATGTTCAAATCCATCAAGCTTTTATTGTGAGTGAAACACCGCTTAATTGTGCTTAAAGTAATTCTTATCAGCTTCAGATTATGTTTAAGTGTTCTAAATCTACAACATGCTATCACCAGCTTTACTCCATTTTCAAAGAAGGTCATGCCAAAGAGTATTTGCACGCAGAAATCACCTTATTTGAATTATAACATTGCAGACAAATAGTGAGTGAGTGAGTGAGTGAGTGAGTGAGTGAGTGAGTGAGTGAGTGAGTGAGTGAGTGAGTGAGTGAGTGAGTGAGTGAGTGAGTGAGTGAGTGAGTGAGTGAGTGAGTGAGTGTGTGGTGTTTCAGGGCCCGTCGACAACAAGGTCATTTGGGCCCGTGCAGACAAATATGATAAGGATGGTTTTATATCAAGGCCAAAACACTTCAGTCCTTAGTAATTTCACAATAAACATATATTTAATCAAAAACGGAGTTGTTTCAATATTGGCGGGAAAATAAGGTTTTATTTTACATATTTATCCTATTTTATGTTAATTTATTTCCAGTCCTTTTTCAAAGATTGAGTAGGCACCTGTTTTTGTATGCTCTCCTAGACCACCGATTTATCTCTTAGGTTACATACTCCAAAAATGGTGCTTTAAATGCTTGAGCTACATAAAATATAAACTTCTTAATTACGGTTCCTTATTTGGTGGAGCATCCGCAACGCTTCATTACAGGAAGTCTGCATTTCTATGTAAAAATTGGCCACCATTATTGGAAGGCATAGGTAACATAGCTTGAAACAAAATTTACCTCAAATATGTTATTGGTATTTCAAAGTTCTATCAGATACATGTATTTCACTGATTTATTATATTCATCACTTCTATTGAGAGCATATTTTGAATGTATCTGAAGAACCACAGATGTGGAGGGCATATGGGTTTCTTTGCGATTCGGCAAAATTTAAACACTCTATAACACAATTTGATCTCACTGATATGAATGTGTACTGTAATATATGGTGCAGGTGTTATAAATAATTTTAACTGAAGGTAATCTTGCGAGAAAAAAGTAACTTGTTGGTTTTCTGAAGCTTATGATGCGGTGGGAATCTTATTCAGCAATGCTAGAGAATGTTTCAGTTCAAATGTTATAATATTGGTTTATTATCTTAAAATTGTTGCAAAATCGGTATCTAAGATCTTTAAATATTAACGCTGCTGTTCGATGTATCTGATATAACGTCAAACGTGACTAACACAAGCATAAAATTATGTTTTCATTTTGGAAATGCTAATTTTTGTCCCTCTTTAGATCAAACAATTTCTTAATTACACGTTCTTTTGTTTTCAGGTATGTAGATACAAGCCTGCAGAATTCAGGAGGAAGTGAAATATATATGGTGCCATGGGTTGAGCCTATTTAGATTCCAATCGTCCTGCAAGACCTGTGACTACTTTAAGAGATGGACTGAAATATCACAGTAAGCAACACATTGAGAATGTATGTAATTAAAGGGATTAGTCAGGAATTTCATGCTATTCTGTATGATAGTGAAATTGCTGAAATATAATGAAAAATGAAATTTCCTTTGACTGTAAAACTCAGTTAAAGAAAATTCGAAAGCCATTTATGTACTATAGCCTTTACATTCGGATCTTAAGTGTCCTTACATGGGAGGTGTCTAACTCTTTATCTGGAAATATGCTTAAACCTTCTTTTGTAAGATGCAGTACCTTATTTTGGAATACCATATGCAGTAAATTAAATGTCAGTTCAATATAAGTAAATTTTTTGAAAACCAAGCTGGGTTCGAGAAATGGTAACGCAATAGAGATGCGGTCCCCATCTCTGCAGCTATAATGCGCAATCTCTCATTAGTTCCATTAGTCATTTTCAGCCAGGTTTATACAGTCCAATCTACCGGTGCACGTGTAATTTATTTGTACTTAAAGACTTTCTTGCCATATACTTCTAACGTAAAACGTATTGTGCATGCAACATTTTAACCAGTTATGTCAAACAGTTCAGATATTAATTTTTAAATAAATAGATTAGAAAGAATGCTGAAAAGTAGGAGGTGGGAAAATTACCGATTAAAGTACCACCACTTTACCCAAATTATAAGGGGTCGATTTAATAGCCATTTGGGCTTAATAATCTTGTTTGTATTGAGAAAATGATTTCCATAGGAATTCATGCTGTAGTGACAGTAAAATTTCAAATAACTAAGTATATATAACTATTGAACTATTTTGGGAGAATTAAGTGCAACAGATTTATAATCTGTAAATATGACTTATAGCTATAGATAGTTAATGTTTTGTATATATATATATAGGGGAAATAAAGAGAGCATACCAGATTTTAACGTTAATGGGATAGATGTATTAAGTGTTAGGGACAAAGCTAATATATTAAATTCGCATTTTGTATCGGTTTTTCTTAAATCCGACGATAGTTCCGAACAGGAAATTGGGGAGAGTGGAGAAACGATTTTTCAAATAATGGCGCCCAAATTACGCAAAAGGATTAAGATGCTGCAAAACCAAAAATCAAGGGGACCGGATAATATACCTACTGAAATATTAAAGCTTGGGGGTGAAGCCATGATTCCCTATCTAATGCTCTTGTTCAACATGTCAATTAACAACTGTGCCTTACCGGAAGACTGGAAAACAGCTATTATAGTTCCGATTTATAAAGGGGGCAATAAAACAGAAATAAATAATTATCGACCAGTTAGTCTAACTTCAGTAGTATGTAAATTAATGGAGAATTTAATTGCAGAATATATACGAGAGGAGTTAGAAAATAAAAAGTGGTTTAATGAAGCGCAACATGGATTTAGACCTGAGTATTCGTGCGAAAGTCAAATTACTTCATTATTTCAAGATTTGGCAGATGAGGTAGATGCAGGAGGAAGAACTGATGCAGTGGTAATTGACTTTTCTAAAGCTTTTGATGTAGTGCCACATAGTTTACTTATTTGTAAGCTAGCTAATACAGGAAATGACAAACGCGTAGTATTATGGGTTAAAATTTTTTTGAAAGGGAGAACGCAAAAAGTTAAAGTAGGTAAAGAGCTGTCCGATAGTGGAACTGTAAGTTCGCGTGTGCCGCAAGGCTCAGTACTAGGGCCTTTACTGTTTCTCATTTTTGTTAATGACATTGCTGTTAATATTAACTGCCAGATAAGGTTGTTTGCACACGATTGTATCATTTATAATAAAATTCGGAATACAGTGCATGAAACCGCTCTTCAGGATGATTTAAATGAAATCTGTAATTGGGCTGCGGCTAACAAAATTAATGCCAAGAAAAGTAAGTCCATTGTTTTTAGTAGAACTAAGGGCAAAAGTATTGTTAACTATCA
This sequence comes from Mantis religiosa, assembly GCA_030765055.1. Classification (NCBI taxonomy): domain Eukaryota; kingdom Metazoa; phylum Arthropoda; class Insecta; order Mantodea; family Mantidae; genus Mantis; species Mantis religiosa. Next base: position 98,692,072 of record CM060950.1, read on the forward strand.
CATGGGAGGGGTGCAAATTCCACAGGTGGACAGCTGCAAATACTTGGGAGTGTACCTGGCAAGTAATGCTGGATGGGACGAACAAGTAAATTCCACATCTAGGAATGCGTGGAAGGCATTACATTTCGTAATGAGAATATTGAAAAAGGGGAGCGCCAGGTCCAGGGAAATTGCCTACAAGGCCTTAGTGCGGCCGGTTATGGAATATGGAGTAGCATGCTGGGACCCGTATAGAGCTAACCAAATCGATCCATTAGAAAAAATACAGAAGAGGGCAATAAAATTCATAAAAAGAGGCAAGTATTTTGGGCCTATAAAAGGAGATGAGACTAAATGGGAGGACTTAAGAATTAGGCGTAAAAAACATAGGTTCGTAGCATTATTCAAAGCTAATGCTGGTGTAAAGGCATGGGTGGACGTTAGTGTAAGGTTAGATAATCCGGATTATTATGGACGAGACGATCATAGGTATAAAATTAAGGGTAGAAGATACAGAACCGACGTAGGAAAATTTTCTTTTGTTAATAGAACCATTGAAGAATGGAATGAATTGCCTGTAGCAGTCTTTCAGGGCTGTCCCCTGTCGCTGAAGAAATTTAGAAAAAATTTAGATGGTTTATAGTTTAACTTTTGAATTATAATAGTATATAATATGTAAATATAGAAGTAATTAGATATGTTTTAAGTGACTAAAGTAAAATAATATCATGTTTGTATTATTTACTGTGTTATTGTTGTAAATCTAGTATTTGTAATTTGATCTGTATACTTAACTCTGCCACCGGGTAGTACCCAATTGCAGTTAATAAATACATACATACATACATATATGATACGTTGCTTCTATAAATGTTGTGAGTTTTATTTTGAAGTAAGTTGTTTACTTTGAAATTTTTATAATTTGAAATATTTCATACATTTTAATTTCTTAATAATTATTCTGTCGATTAAGGAAGTATTTTTCTGTGTAGAGACAAATATTTTGATGCCACGGAAAACATCCGGCTATTAGAGGAAATTCAGGCGTCTTTCTCTCGACTGGAACTAACCAGTCTGGTCAATATTTCACGCAACTTTTTCCGTAAGTCTCAGTTTTCAAGCCAATTACCAGGTAAGACCCTTCTCCCTTCATTTTATGGGTTAATTCCTAAAGTTTTGACACCCACTCATCATATTACGTGCTTCTAATACTCTGGACTATCACCCCAGTACCTTGAAAGTGGCACGGGGGAGTTATACCCTTACCCTATTGTCTTGGAGGTCGTGGCAGCGACGGAATTATCAACTATGTAAAAGTTAAAGCTGAGTAGGTCACATGATTTACTGAAGCAAGTGTTTTATCGAGGCAATTTATGACACAGTGCCTTACAGCAAGAAATAAATTAGAAGATAGAATGCTGAGAAAAATAGAGACAGACTTTTGTTATCAAATTCTGGATTTTTATTGAAACATTTGAAAGAATACAGACTGACAATCAAATTTCAGGATATATAAATAAATACTTTAAATACTTTCGGTGTTAAACTACACAGCACATATATTTTATATTTTATGAAGACAAGAGTTTTGGGTTTTACATTAAATGAAATTATTAGGCTCAGCTTCGAGGTCTGCGCTACTGCATTATGAGAGAACATGCTAATTTTACATGATTTTGAACTGAGTTTCTGAAATACGCGAGAATGCTTGAGAAATGTTTTCCAAACGAAAGTACGTTCATTTTTCTACTTACCAAAGGCTGTACCAGCTGGGCCCTAAATTTGTGGACATAGAAAATGTATTGAACTCTAGTAGCAAATTTCGTCCTCATTTTCTGTATGAATTGTAATAAAATTTTGATCTCTTCGCAGCATTTTGAAGCGTATAATTCTCGTAGCTACTGAAGGCTACTAGGCCCACCAATAACTTCTAATGCATTTTTATGCACACTTTATTTTCGGAGGAAATTTTATGCATTGGTTTTTTAATTCCAGCGTTTTGTATGTTACCTATTGATTATAATCTATTGATTATATAGAATCTTAGTCTATTTAATGATTAAATTGTGCAGAGGGTTTGTTCCAATTTAGAACAGTAATCTCAAAAATACGTTCTTTATTTCTGGTGCCAGAAAAACTATATATTCAAAATAACCTTCAAATTCACAGATACCTATACTATTAAAACTTCACTAATATCCACCACAAAGGATGTCATGAGTTCTGGCTTAATTATAAAATTGACAAAAACAATTCTTAACGTTAGCCATTTGACGCTAATGGTAAACCTTACACTGCACAATATTTTACCATAGGCTAATAGTCGGTAGTTTTTACCTCGACAAAATATTACATCATATTCTCATCGTGTTTTTTTTTCTTTTACATTAAGTGCCGAATGGAAAACCAATGGTCATCCTTTAAATAAAACGGAGGAGCAGGATAGGTAATTTTGTTTTAGTGGCCGGAGTTGACTCATTGTCAGGTGTGTGAATATAACATCTCATATAGAACAGCCACCTTTTGGCTAAAATTGGCTCACAAAAGAATGTTATTTTAATTATCTTGAGTATCAAGTCACCCAACTGCCCCGTCTTTCACGTAAGCAAATATCCCTACTCGTGTTAAAAGTGTTGAACACCTAAATGGAACAGGTTCAATAAAACGCAGAGCAGTGACATGAGTGAACTTGATTCTGCTCCGAGCAACAAGAGATAGTTCACAGGATTGAACTAGCCTGTGTAGTCCGCTCAGACCACTGTCATGGGTTTTACTAGAATTTTCCCCTTACTTCTGCAACTGATTTAGCGCACGAGTTGTATCTGCTTACACAAAGGACGCGTCAATTGGGCCACCTGATATATTGGGTAGAGTGACCCGCCTCGCTAGAGTATATGTTAGCGTGTCTGCCTCATGTTCAGGAGGTTCCGTGTTCGAGTCTCGATTAGATTAAGTTTCCTGGATAAGGTTTTCCTTTGAACGATGAATGTCGGGTATGTTTAAGGTCTATGGACCCTGGGATAATTTGAACATCATTTCCACCATTTCATTCATCGTCTGATATGACTTAACGTTGGAGTATGTAAATAATAAAATGGTATATTGGAAGACCTGTAAAGAGTAGCCGTCCGAAGATTATATGGGGAAAGTTATACCTTTATTACCTTAAGTCCTATTTTTTCGTCTATGTGTCTAAGGTAGAAATGAAATTTTGTTTCTACAGTAAAGAACTCAGCGATAGAGGTCTTTTATTTAGCGACAAATAATATGTACGCATTTTCCTTTAAAATATAAATGCACACCTGAATGGATGGTAGTAGTTTATAGTTTTCACAGCTGCACTGAATCATGTAAAAATAATTGTGCAGTGTGGTGTTGTTTTAAGCATATGTCGGTACCACTGACTCTTCCACCTAAGTTGATTAATATAACAGTGAATCAAAATGGTTAGACACCCTTGACACTTGAGGAATGTAACCTCATTTTAAGGTGTTGTTTCAAATTGAAAATGAGGCTAAGTTAATGTGAGCACAGGCTTCTAACGCACCTAGCAATTAAACGACTTCAACAGTTAATTCGGTACTCAGGGTGTCTTTTGATAGTGTAAGGAAAAATCAGGAAGTTTTGATACAGCTATAAGTTCTAATTCTTCGGCCATTCTCTCATAAAATCTTGCAGAATAACCTTATAGATATAAAAGGTGTACTCCTAAGACGTAGATTAATGTTGCGGGCGTGGGATATGGAAGTGGAGGATGTAGGCACCACGATTATTGCGCGCAATAAATGAGAAGATGCTGATTGTTAAATGAAGTTCTGAGGTTGGTTACATCATATAGTGAATGAGGATGAAATATCTCTTACGAAGAAGCCCAGTTCACAACTAAGTGTTCAGAAGCTCGTCCTTTTTTAGTTTACTGGGCTCTAAAAGTGCAACATTATTATCGACCAGGCTGTCAGTCTACTAAGTGTGAATGCCTAGTTTGCGCAGTCTTCTAGCCATTTAATAAAACTAATATTTATTAAAGGCATGCTTATTGGTGTCAGGTTGCTTACAGGAACTTGTTCTTTCTACCAACAGGACGTGTTTATCCCTAAACTCTAACCGGGATGTGTAGTGTCTGTGGATGAGAATCTATAGAGACACTGAACAGGACGAAGAGGCGTATTTTAATTCCCAGCACGTTCACCAAATTTAACACATCTGGACTTTTACCGTTGGGAAACCTTGAAGGATACAGTGTATCACGAGAAGCCACCTGAGCTGGAGGCACTTCGTCAATAAATTACAACGTATTCACTAATCCCCGTGGACACAATGTCAACTGTTTTCAAGTAAGCATTCGCAGCTTGAAATGTGTTTTGAACGCTAATAGCAATAATTTTATTCTACTCAAGAATTTTATTCAAGCTTCTAGTCAAACCTCTGATACTTCAGCGGTATCACATAATAAGGGTTAAGCACCTGTTTATACGGAGGCATAAAGTCTTATGACGATTTTAAAATTTCTGGTTGCCGCACACCAAGAACGACCTCACTATACTGCTGATGTACACAGTGAAACCATAGATTCAAGACAAAACGCAGTATATTGAGCAGTAGATTTTTTTATTGTCTAATCTATAGATCTTCTGTGGTTCAAGAGAATCGTAAACTCGCTAGCCAAAATTACATCATATATAAATGATATAATGCAATTAGACTACGGGATTGGGATTGGGTTTTCATTACGGAGGGGATTCGGTACGTAGGCCACCATGCTGGGCCGATTTTTCCAATGCCCTCAAGTGGGGGCACCCCCGGGAGGAAGGATGAGGCGAAGGGGAGAGAGGGCGGCCGACACAAGGAGTCACAAAGTACAGAAGGCAGGTTTCCCACAGTACACTTGGATGGAGACCTTCCCAGACAGGCCAGGACAAAGAACTCGCTCCCCAACATCGGGACGGTACGAGCCCAGCAGCCGAGCCCTAATGGTCCCACAAAAGCGATCCGAGCTCCAAAGGTCCCGGCTGGTGGTCCCGAAATGGTCCCAACAGAGGAGCGGAGACCTGTAACCGACCCACCAGAGAAGGAAGTAGTTTTCCTCAGAGCATATCTTCCTGCCATGCACCGACACTGAAAGAGACCACCAGATGAGAGATGATATAAAATGATAATGGAGATGAAATGGAGGGACAGGAAATTCGGGAAATGTAATTAATCTACCCAGCACTCGCCTAGCGACACGGGAAAACCCCGAAAAAACCATGGCTCATGTAGGCTGGCCACGGGAATCGAACCCGGGCCTTCCGAATGCGGGCCACTGACGAAACCGCCTGAACCATCCAGCTCGGTTATTAGACTATGACTAAACGCTGTAAGTTATCCTTAGGTAGAAGAATGTTTATCGTGTATTATTTTAGATCAACTGTTAATTGTAAATTTTTTCATTGCAAAATGGTATTCAATAACATTTAGGATTTAAAACGATGCAGCTTTAAGGTTTCATCCTAATACTTCTTATCTTTCCTGTTTCCTTTCATTTATTGTAGCGGAAGCTATAGAAGCCTCAACATTGTTTTCCGTATTGGACGCCTTCGTCACACTTCCTGATCTGAGATGTAGAGGACATTTTTAAGAATTGATGAGTTGCATTTCGCTTAAGCACTCCGGTTGCTCTCTCTGTACGCTTTGCTCTCACTTTATAACGTAATTGCACAATTGCACAAAGATCCAAGGAATGAAATAAAGAAATTACAGCAAATGGAAAAAAATTGAAATTAATAAGTTCAAGGCAATTAAACTTTTTGGGACCCCCATCAAATACAAACCTTTAGATAAGTAGAGATAGGCTGAAACATTCAATGCCATAGGTGGGATTTGAACCACGTATCTCCCGCTCTACATGCGGTTGCTCTAAACAGCTGAGCTACTATGGCTTACATGCCGACATGACATTAAATTCTCCAACTGACTCGTAGTGGTCTGGTCTAGTCTAGACCCTAGTGATCTACCGGGAAACATAGAGTCAGTTGGAGAATTTAATGATATATCGGCATGTTGGCCATAGTGGCTCAGTGGTTTAGAGCAACCGCACGAAGTGCGGGAGATCCGTGGTTCAAATCCTGGCTATGCCATTCACTTTTTCAGTCTCGGTCTACTCATCGAAACTTTGGCCTACACACGGCTAGTGTGAAAGAAATGATTAATTTTTACAAACCTTTAGCCAACATTAAATTACGTTATCGAACTAAACTTTTGTCCTTTCGCTATGTACTAAATCAAGGGTCTTACATCTATACCACTGTAGCAGCTTATGTACAGACAACTCCTAACAAACTTCTATGGCAATACCGTAGAAACCAACAAAAAAGTAGATAACGTTCAATAGCATCCAAAACGGGGCAACGTCGAGACACAGCATTAAAATTTGATGCACCCAATCTCAATTTCTCCCACTCTTTCATAATTAATTTGTCCCTTATATATCTGATTGTGAAATGGAGCCTGTCTTTCAGGAAAGGACTGCTCATGTGGTAATCGATTCTTTCCAGTCCTCTTACTTTAACTTTTTTGGCACTATATCCCTCCTGGGCCTTGACTAGCCAACGCGGCTGCGATCTCACGCCCACGTAATGTCTGTCCGCGAGCTCGTCGCCTCAGGGGAATGAGTGGGAGAGCAGAGACATTTTACATATTTAATCTGAGTTTTATAAGCATTCACGTAAATGTTGTTTTACTTCAGGTGTTGCCAACCTACTCCTCCAATGTTGTTGACGCTTTGTTTACTCACTGCTAATTTCTCTTAGTTTCATTTGTAATATAGTACGTGTCTCTAGTGTTATTTATAAAGTAAACAAAACGAGTGATACTTTCTGAGGGTAGCGGAATAATTAAGAAGGCGACTGAGGGATATGACGAGGAAGCTTGAAACAAGTCTATAAAGCTTCCATTGTGTCAAGCAGCTGCTAGAGCTGTTGTTTATACAGGGATTTCCGGAAGAACAATGAAATGAATTCGCATAGGTTCAAAATTTAAGTGTAAGTGGTGAAAAGTGTTCTAATAACACAAGACGTGCACATTCTGCAGAGAATTTGGATGATTTTGACAGGCGTATGATTAGGAGAATTATGCATTACTTTTACGTTGTCGAAACGCGTGTTCCTGCTCTAAATAAACTGCTACTTATTGTTCGAGTGAAGGAAAATGCTCCATGGGAACGAAGTCCACCTTGGAAAGTAATTTTTGAGCTGGAATTTAAATGGAGGAGGAAATTTCAGCATTAAAGAAAGGTACTTATAGAAAGCCCTCCTATTGTTGCTTGGCGACACGATTATTTGATCAAAATAAGGAATTTAAGAGAAAGTAGGCGAAGTACATTTTATTTCGAAGAAAGCTGGGTGATTAGCGCCATCACTTGCCGTGCTGGCAAAGTGAGGAGGAATTTGGCAACTACGCAGAAACGAATGCAGTCAATAGATTATTATAGTTCATTCAGGTAACGGGTTCCTGGAAAACTCTCATTTCGTTTACAAGTCCGGGACAATGGCAGGCGACTACCGAGGACGAATGAACCATGTGAACTTTGAAAAATGGATCTGAGAAACGCTGGCACCTATTTGCCTCCTCTTGTTGTGGTGTTAGACAATGCTACATATCACCTTGTAGAAGTGGATAAACCCCTCCTAGGAGCCCTGTGAGATCTGCCATGATATTGTGTTCGCACGACAAAGGAGTAAAAGTCCTATGCGAAAAACATCAGTACAGGCTGATTGAAATAAGCAAACACAAAGACATATCTTTAAAGTGAATACATTTCTTATTTCACTGGGCCACACTGTTGTTGGCTTGCCGCTGTATATGTGTGATCTAAATCCTATAAAACTAGCTTGCTCCAAACTGAAACGAGTGTTAGTGAAGGAAATTAACAGGCTACTTATCTTTAGATGAACTACGTGATATGACACTCGAAGGTATATCACTTATGACCAAAAAAGACGTGTAGGGTTTCTGTAAACGTATAGAAGAGATAGAAAATTATTGTTGGAATAAATACGGTGTAGATGAAAACATCATCGAGAGTATTGTTATTTCGTTGGGAAATAAGTGCAGTGATTCTTCTTCCCCCTCTTCCTGATTCTGCAGTGAAAATGAATCTAGCTCCGAAGAACAGTTCTACTTGATTGAGGTGAGCGTATGGTTTTCAAAAGGTAAACATATTTCATGAAGCGAATAACTATATAAAATTCATGTTTCGCTATTTTGGGCCACTTCTTTGCTTTAATTTGACGTAAATACATATTTCATGGTTGGTACTGGTGTCATCGTGACCAGAACCACGTCTCTGGAGTCAGATATCGCCGACTGCCTAAATTATTTGGTCAAGTCGCATTCCTGCCAGAGGCCATGTGCTGGTGGACAAACTGTATACAAGGCAGAAGTTAAACATTACACTATTGATACAAAGAGATGTAGTAATCAACATCATGCTTCTCTCAGCCTTAACGTCGTTCCTCTTGATTTACAAACAGTTCGCTATCGTAGTTCCTGAAATGCATTGCGGCAAGAGTCCCATACACTTTAGGGCAGGTGTGTCTCTTACAATGGATCTTTACACTTAGGGCGTAATATAAGAACAGTTAGTTTTACTTCTTCGAAACTAATTAATTCTACATCAGCACAATGTAGGTACATCGCAATGACGCGGTAGCATTGTCATGCTCTAAACTTGTGGATGCAGAGCTTTATAGTAAGTGGGTCAGTCTAAATGCGCCAATAAAAAGAGTTTTAATTTAATTTTGATAACTGAAACTCTATGTTATGCTTTATAAACTGTTGCAAAATGACAATACCATTGTTTGTCATGCACTTGTCTTATTTGGAATCATCGGCCCTTACTACTTTGAGGACATAATGGGACATGCATTACCATATTATCATAGCGATATCTCCGAAACATTAAAGAATTTTGATCTCCACAGTTTGCAAATTATTGACTTATCAATCGAGACTCGTAGTTTTAACAACATAGTGCCACCATTCATATGTCTAGATAATCCACGTATCCTGACAGACGTAAATTACCGAACCACATTGTCTCCCAATATAGAGACATTTCATGCCGTGCGGAATGTCCAGATTTGCCAATGTGCCAAATTTTGTACAAGTATCATTAATTCACATCTACAGAACGTCGAAAAACACAAAGAAAAATTCCCCCTATAGAAACTGAAAGGGCTATGATGCATCGAGTATTGGAGAACATAAGACTTTAAAATGCACATTTAGGAGAAAGTACTCAGAAAACAAATTTCTCTGAAAAATACAAGTACATGTGAATAATATATGCTTTAGTTGCACGGAGAAGATTTCATTTCCCTGTAATCGGTGTAATAATTACCACATTTTAAAAATTGCTATTTTTATTTGTTCTTAATCTATCCTTTTTCAGAAAACGACAAATGATATGATTACCAAATTGCTAATTTCGATATAAATGCAGTTAAATCGTACATTGAAGTTGAAAACTGACTTAAAATACTACTTAATGAACTAAAGTTATTTATTTCTTAGGTTATTTTGGCATTTGATGGTATATTAAGGAACGTAATATTTGCATATAAGCTTAAAATAATTATTTTTTTACAAAAATAAGCACCTACTGATATGTAGCTTTCAGCTGCCATACCATCAATATCTTAATTATAAAATCTCTCTGATACATTTGAAAGCTATGAAGGATCGTATAAACTACTGTGGTTTTAGAATACATGACAGATGAAGAAAGCACTTTGATTTGAGTCTTGGACCAATACACTCTTTGTATTCTTTTTAGTGCTTCAGCCTTTGAACTTTGTTACTCGAGCTACACCTACGCTATGTATCAAGTAGGGTGGTGATGGAATGGGATTTATTCGATGTACTAAAGCGATACTGTGCTGGTTGTCCCAGCACAATATCCAGAGATCAGAAATGAAATAAAAGTTTTGTTGTTCAATGTTGTCTTTCTCGGATATTCGAGACCTAAACCGACAGTTTTCCCACGGCGATTTTGCTGTCACTTTCCGTTGGAAGGGTCCAATCTTTTATAACATTCGAAAAAGGCTGATTCATGTTGTATTTTTTAAGATATTTTCTCCCACTGAGAATATCGCCCACCACTAGGTATATTGACATCAAAGGTACATACACATGAGAATTCACTTTTCCTACCCTACTTAAGTGAGTTTTTCCCCTTTCATTTTGAAGGAGTTGCTACCTAAGTGAGGATAGACATGATTAATAATTTAAAACATTAACTTACCGACTAACTTATTGAGGTACCAAGAGGGTGCCCCAGGTTGAAGTCTTTGACACACATTCGGAAGGTTGCGTGGTCGTTTCCTATTCGTGGACATGTATTATTTTAGGTTTCTCCTTGTCGCTAGGCAAATGGTGTGAAGACTTCTCGGAATACATGGATTTCTTTCCTTTTCTTCCTCATTTCATTCCATTACCATGTTTAAGGTTTGGTTGTCAGCGCGATGATCAGGCATATGCGAGCAAATGCTGTGGATGTTTCACTGTAGGCCTCTATTCTCTCTTTGCCGCATATCGCCCACTCCCGCGGTGATACACCACAATGGACCTGTGCACAGTTGCACTGAGCCAGGTATTGCCTTTCGTTGCATTTACAGCACATCACTTCATTTAGGGTGGTTCTCTCCCACTCTTACATTCATAAGTTCTTAAACATAATTAATACGTTATAACGCTGTCAATAATCATGTGCTCACAATGAATAAATAAAGATCAGAACAACAGACACAATGCGAGGTACAAACACTAACCTTTTACTATAATACATTAGCAGGTAGTTGAGTGTTAATAAACAAGTAAAATCCTATGTACTGTAATTAGATGTAAGAAGTTATATAGGTACTTAAATCAGTGATCATTTTCTTCAGTATTACATTCTGCCATTCATACACAATGCGTCATCTAGTGATAACTAACTTGGGTGTTTAAAGAATTACAAATATTTATTTAAATGCTTTTTTGGTTTCCAAATTTATTGCTCATTTCTTTGAACAATGTTAGCTGCGTTAACAAGCTGACGTGTAAGAATTTGTTATTAGGCGTCAGGGCTAGTGGGACTGCAATAACTTTGAAACATTAGTGTTTTATTTCCATTATCAGGATAATATTTACGACCTTATATGTTTTCACTTGTTCAGTGTTTTATTTGCAAAGAGTCACTATGCAGCCCACATTGGTTTAAAAACTAATTGAATACCATGGTACTTTGTACCATGTACAATATTCATAATATTTGTTTTAGATATTCCAAAATATATGACATTTAGTAACACTTCTACGATGGCTCATAAGCTTTTGAAGTAACAATGAACAGCCAATAATTCTCCACGTCACAAACTAGTACTCCTAAGTTATAATAACTCGAGAGCATTTCGTATAAGATACTGTAGCTCAGAGTAATTGGTTTAACACTAAGTCTGATAAGGGAATTGACAAATGTGATCTGAATGGATCGCTGATCGATTCCAAATTAATTGAGAATAGAAACGGGAACCAACAAACACAAGGTGGTTATAATTTAGTAACCTTTTACTAAGGTTTTTCAATGTAAAAGGGGAAGTGTTAAGGCCTTTTAATGTACAGTTAACAATGTTTCTGAAGAGGAGACATGTCGATTGGCACATGGGAATCAAGATGGAAAATAAACTCCCTTTTATCTCTTGGTTCAAATTCAGTTACTAATATGCTGCTGATCACCAAAATTAGAAATTCAACACTGATACTAATTTTAAAAATTGATGTTTACATGACTTTATTTCTGCTTATTTCCTTCCTTCTTTAACTGCCCTCATGTGCCACTACGTGGTGTCAGGGAATTTCTGTTCCTCTTAATTCTTATACTCGTAGGCGGCGGTTTGAGCAATGGAATCTTTAGGTCAGGGAGAAAGAGAATCCAGGATGGGTGATCAGCCCGATGCCTGTTATGACAGTGAGAGAAGTGGATGACAGAATGAGGGCGAGATGAAATAATATGAAAAATGATGATGGAGCAATTGGTGGAATGCTGTTAGAGTAAACCGGAGGATTCGCAGAAAAGCGGCCCTAGCATCGTATTAACCACCATAAATCTCACTTTGCGGTCGCCTGGGATCGAACCCGAGCCGCCTGGGTGAGAGCCAAGTGGTCTAACCGCTCGGCCTCGGTGAGGACTATGCTTTCTTCTTTTTCATTATTTTAGCTATTCTTAAGTCTACTATTTATGTATTTAATATTAATCAACAAATATTTTCACAAATAGTTCAGTTACTCATTTTTGCAACTGAAAGGAGGATGTGGGTATCTGAATCGATAAACAGATATGAAAAAGCGAGTGGTTCAAATGCTGGCGTTCAAATTCCATTCTTTGTCCATGACATCCGGAGAAGGAACTGAGTTACAACAACAGTTTAAGAGAATGAAAACGGTATTGAACACATGTCTAGTTATAACGGATATCTGGGTTATGGCTAGTCTCACAAAAATTTGTATCCGAAATAAATTGTGTACTTTAAAGAGACGTGACATTTTTGTACCTTAATCGCTTACAAGTTGAAATAAAATTATACAAACTTATGATGAATGAAGTGGACTGATCAGGTTATTTCCCATTATTGAGGCCTATTCTCTGATGGAGGTAAGCCATCAAGTTGTTCGCCAACTTATTTTCGTGGTCGCAAAGGGTATGAAACACTTGACCCAGTGCTGGGTGCCCGTCCTTTTGCGAAGTGCTGCGAAATCATATTGATCACTCAATAGATCATATGACCGTCAACTCCTTGCGGAAAAGGCGATTCTCTGTTTACGAAGAGGTCTCTGGTCCTACCACTAATGAAAGCAAAAGACGAATAGATATAATCAACTTCCCGCATTGAAGTGGATAAGGTTTCATGCCGGATCCTGAACTACAACTTTATAACCACACTTGCCAGGCTGATGAAATCAACAGGGAGAAGCATTCTATTTGTTTTCTAGCTGTAACGTATTATTAAATGAAATTTAATCTGCAGGATTTTACAGATCAGGGCCTATTGTTTGGTAGCCGACGATAACCTAATGAGTAGTGTTTCAAATATTTTAAAGAAATAATAGGGAAAAGCGAAATATCTGAAATAAGTAATTTTCGTACATGAACATTATCAATAAATATCATAACCACTAGAGTTAGAAAACTTACTCAGATAATGCGAAGTTTTGTCATGTGAACATTAGCAGTAGTGAACCATTAGCTGAGGATAATGAAGCAGTTCTATGCGCCTGCACAAGGAAGGAGTAGAATGGAGGAATAAAATTACCAAATGTAATAAATGAAAATGATATATAAATAATTAAGATGGAAATAAAATCAAACGGTTAGGAAGAAAAAGCTGAATCTAGGTAAATACATGAAAAAAGTAAACAGGAAACGTAATACAACAGTGAACTGGAGTCCCATTAGGTGTTATCTGGAACAAAAGGGTTTGTGTACATGAGGGAAAAACCTGAAATTTGCGATACAACAGGGATGCATTAAATTACCATTAGGACAGTCCAAGGCACAGAGAGCACATTAATGTATGACGCTAGGAGAGATAGACGTAAAGTCAATAAGATACATAATAAATCACGTGCCTAGAAAAGAGGCATGTTTTTAACAGAAAATGGGTGACTTAAAATATTTTCTAGGCCGGTTTTTATAAAAAAACGCAGGAAACATAGACATCGTAACATCGCTCTCTACTTCAACAATTCAAAACTCCAATGCCAGGACAAAGCCAAATATCTGGGAATACTAATAAAACACAACCAATTTATCAAACACCACTACCACGAAATCTTAAGAAAAACCACAACACTCAACATTCAACACTCACGTACCTTGCCAGGCTAAACAAACGGGGACTCTCACCAAAAATACTCCGAAGACTGTACATCCGCTTAGTCAGGCCCAATCTAACCTACGTAGCAGTTGCAACAATGTCACTAATAAACACAGAAATAATGAAGAAATATAGTCCTTTGAACGCAAATGTTTACGCACAACGCATAAATTGTTGCTTAGCCATATGAACCAGGACGTATGCAGAGACACCAAAACGGAGCCCATTGACCGACACATCGTCCACATCGTCCAGCAGTTGCTGAAGTGCATCGACAATGCACACACGAGAAAATATAAGAGAAAACTAATAAATAGAGCCTAAAAATGAAGACAATCACACAAAACACCATAAAGAAAAACACACCACCTATAATATTCATCCAAATTTACGACAAAAAGCAAGAAGTAGAACAAGCACAAATGCAACACAACATAGACATCCTAGCAGACATAGCATAAAGTCATAGAAATAAAATCCCACAGAAACACCCGAAAAGGCCGACAAATGACAGAGAAAAAATAAGCAGGTGACCGTACGCATGGAGGTTGATGGATACTTGGGCGACCGGGGGATGGAGTTCATTTAATTTAATTTAATTTAATAAGAAAAAAATACAAAAGAAGAAAACAGAAGAAAAAAGAAAAAATTAGAAAACAAAAACAAAATAATTTTATTTCCTCATAGTCTAAGACGGAATATTCCTTATCTAAATAGTTATAACAACCACTCCATCATGAAGCACAAATGAAGCTCCAAACAGAAAGAGCTTCTCTGCCTCCCCAAACATAAAAATATATACTTGGCTGAAGAGGGAATCTCCCTAAACAGCCTTGGCATGTCCCATGCCTAAATTATTATTATTATTATATGAGCGAAATGGAAGTCATAGGAAAAATCATTCTTTTTTTTACTTTTTTTTTACTAGAAATACATATCTATGTATATAGACATACATTTTTCTCTTCTTATTTAACCAATTTTTTATTATTTCCGTTTATTGTCTTATCTATTTTCCTAATTTCACAAATATTCACTATACACATAAACAGCCATGCCCACGGCGGGACTCGAACCCGCGACCCTCAACGCGGTGACACTAGAGACATACGCTTTAGCGACCATGGCTACGAGGGCCGGCCCCCTCGTAACTATGTCGTGCTGGAAGGAGGTTAGTTAGGGCGTAAATCGTAACACCGTACGAAGTTGAATGGAACTTATAATTCATAACCTGCTGCACATCATCTCATTTTTATGTGTAGGGAAGAATTATATAATTATATCAAATACGAAAATTTCTAGCAAGTAAGGTAGTAGATCAGTTGTAGAATGTCCTATAAGGTAGGATAACCCGGTTTATCTCTTGTGTGCAGGGAATTAGGAAATAGCAAATAAGAAACGATATAAGAAGTTTAAAAAGGCAGCATAAGAAGGAAAAAAGGACTTAATGCGACAAAAAATACACCCTGAGATATACACCTTCCTTCCTGGAACCTGTTTCCGATTATATCCGAAACTAATTTTCCTAAGTTTCCCGGACCAAGCATAAACCCGACCCCCTACAATACCTGGAATTTAGTAATGTTAAAGAGGCCAGCTTCTGATTCAGTTGTGAAATTTTCAACGAAGTTATTCATTATTTTTATACAAAGTATGTGCTTTATAGGTATGGCAACTTCTCTATGGATGTACATTTAAAAATTACCATACATTATAGCCATGAAAGAACATCAAATATTTCGTACTTAAATGAAAATATCAATAAACATAATGGGTCGTTTGAGGTAGGAGATTTGTTGACAATGTTAGTGTCCCATCCCTGGATGTTTATTTTAAAAGCTTGCTTAGTATAAAATGGTTCTCAAGACACATAATTACCAGAGAAACATAAATATTGAGATTTTGTGAGAGTTTCAAAACCCGACTAATTTTCTTAGACCGACACGACAATTAGCATTACCGCATTTCTTACCCTATTTCGCCTGCTCTCTTCCCGGCAACTCCTTCAATGACTGGAGTAAACTTCGTTGATTTCATCCAGTGGTAATCGATTCATATCTAACTTTTGGTCATCAGAGAGATCAGAGTATCTTCTTGACGTGGAGTCTATTATGTGCTAGCAAAGTTAGTTCCGGTCCACTGTTATAAGCACCTTATTTGCGACGCCAATCTAGTTCTATAGTTAACTATACGTGGCAGAGGTAGTAAAAGCAATGAGCTTATCTTTTGTAATCCTTGACGTAAATGCCATATTCTAGTAATACGGTAAGCAAACTGAGAGTGGGAGCAAAGCATTAGCCCGGCTTCATGCTGATCTAGTTTTCCCAAGCTTGCTACTGTGTGGAGAGAGAATAAGAGAAGGGAGGGAAGAAGAGAAAAAGGAACTATCTGCTGTTATGGGTTCTGTCTTTCATGATAATCTAGTATGTACACAGCTATGCACAAATACACACAATATGCTATGACAGAAACTTGGACCGGTAATGGGAAGCATGACCAAGCTTCCCGTTAGCAATTCCGGATTCCAGAAAGCTTCCTGCTTATTGTGCATGTTCACTGCTGCTTCTCACACCATGGTTCCCGTTTCTGTTTCTGTTAGCATACTTAACATGCTTATAATCGTAAATGTTGTGATAGACATCCTCTGTCATGCGTATGAGACAATATTTTGCAGTCTGAGCTCTTGAAGTTTAACGATTTAGGCACAAGTCCGCTATAACGATTGTGGAGGTTCACTAGGTGTAGAAATAGATTATACAACACAGAGTCATACTTGCGCTCTGCAACTTTCATGGATATATTGTGGTTATCATATGACGCTATATCCTGTAGGTAGACAGACCACAGAGAAGCCCGTAGGTCTCTTGCAGGCACGAAGCACTTCTGTTCCCACTACTCTTTGCGGCCTACATGTCTGATTTCCCTCTGGAACCACAGACTGTTACGTGCCAATATGCCGACGACATCCTCATAATGACCCGTAACAAGAACCTATGATATTGCTATCCTTCGCTGTAGCGCCAGTTCCGAGCTATCGGCCGTTGGAGTGAGAGGTGGAGGATGGACATTAGCCAAGGGAAGAGCTCCGCTCTGCTCCTGGCTAAGGTCCGAGCTAGGCGACCGCATTGGTCGCTGAGATTGAGACATGGGCAAATCCCCTGGGTTCCCTCTGCCAAATACCTTGGCGTCCTCCTCTATCTTGGCCCCACCTACGCCCCTCACGTCCGGGTCAAAGCCGGACAAGGGCATGCAGCACTTACGCAGTTACACCCCATCTTTAAATCCACAATGCTAACACACCTTAAACTACGCCTGTATCGGGCGGTTATCCCGCCCCTGATTCTGTACGGCTGCGAAGTGTGGGGATCAGCGGCTCCCACCACTATTCGCTGGCTGGAGCACGTCCAGAACAGGGCGCTGCTAATTATCTACGATACAGGACGTACATTTCCGTCCCATATCCTCCACAGCCATTCCGGAGTCCCATATATTTTAGACGTGGTGCGAGAGAGATCCCGTACAATCTACAATAAGCTAGGCTTCCACCCCAATAACCTGGATAATACCATAGGCCGGTACGGCCATAGGGTTCCTCGCCACAGACCAAGTTACCGGCCGCCCAAGGACGCTTTGTGCAACTAAACTGACCAGGGCCACTTTCCCCTGACTTAGTACCCCTAAGCCCAAAAATGGGTTTGGTAAAAACCATACCTAAACATTAGTTCCTTTCCCTGTAGCCTGTC
Source organism: Mantis religiosa (assembly GCA_030765055.1). Lineage (NCBI taxonomy): Eukaryota > Metazoa > Arthropoda > Insecta > Mantodea > Mantidae > Mantis > Mantis religiosa. Next base: position 98,709,686 of record CM060950.1, read on the forward strand.
AAGCGGGCTGTGCTCAGATGTCTCTCAGGCAGGCGGAAGGGCGCAGCCAGCACTGGGCGCATACAACCCCCCAAGGCACTTGCGCGCGCGCGCACACACACACACACACACACATGGCTAGATATACCACTGCCCAAGACAACCGCCTGCGACACAAGGCAATTCTTTTATCCTGCCCAGATAAAGCCGCACTAAGTGGCTAGGTGCTAAGCAGGAAACACCCCGCCCAGGTAAACCTGGGCGATTCGCATCTTCTGCTGGTCTGCTGCTGGTCTGGTGTCACTCTGCTGGAGCTGCCTACAGAGGATAATGAACACCCATTGACCAAGCAGCGCTCTAATGTTCACTGGGAGTACAACTTCTTTCGAGCAAGCACCCGAACCTTCTCTCCGGCACCACCATGCGATACGAAACCTACAATTGTACCTCAGGTTTGAGATAGTAAAGGTATGAAATGGGAATAATGGAAGGAAAATCGCCGTAGATAGGAACCTATGCCGGGATTCGCCTACAGACTGAGAAAACTACTGAGAAAATGATTGGAGGATAGGAATAGAGCCCAGGATATCCTGAATGAGAGCGTTACACAACACTTGAAGCCTAATTGATTGGTGGGTATGTCACTGTCGTTCTCTTTTCGTTCCAAGTAGAATATCCTCTGCCACTAATATGATTGCTCCTATTTCGAGGGACGGCTAACAAACCCTTTTGGAAATTTGGCAACCATCTAGGGAAAATGTATGTAACTTTAATATAGGGTATTGTATAGGAAATATGGTGAAGTGTTCAAGCAGAAGTTGCTGTACGTGCATGTACCAATCAAAATATTTATATTTCTGTAGTAAAATTTTGTGAATCTATTAAGGAATTTCATGTATTATTTATAAAAAATGGACGCTTAAATGATAGTAAAAATAGTTAGATAACAGCACAGATTTTTAAGAAGAATTAATGATGATGAGAATTAATCAGTATATATGAGGTTTAAATGATAAATAAGATCGCTTAAGAGGTAGAAAAACTTAGAAATAAATGGAAAGAACAATTTCTTATGCGAGGACTAGTAAAAGGTAAAGCCTTAGTTGCACTTATTAAGCTAATTGTGTATTTCATTTAATAAGAAATTATGAACAACAATTAAAACCCCAAGATTTATAGCATCATAAGTAATCAAGTGTTAATTGAGGGTTTTTAAATGCAAATGGAGGTGAACAGATATGCTTTCAATTGTTGAAATTTGAAATTATTTAAAATTAAAGAGTAGTACTCATCAAATTTAAAGAGATTTTGACTTCCAGCAGCTGAAGTATTTATGTTTTAATGTACTACCCTGACATAAATATTTGTTTTGTTTATTTCATTTGAGTACTTACATTAAGAATGTAGGTACACAGTTGGAAATAGAAACAAAAGGTGTAATAAGTTTAATTAATAAAACATTTGGAATGGTAGTGCTGGTTTGGATAACCAAATGGCTGAATTCTATATATTACAGCTGTAATTTACTTTTTGTTTATATATTAAAGGACATTTAAGGGTTTTAACAGTTTCCATCTTCTTCTGAATTAATGTAAGTTCTTTAGCTGGTCCACCTCTGTAGCATAGATGTTAGCGCGTCGCCTAACGTTAAAAAAATTAAGTGTTCGAATTTTGGCGAGAGTTAGTTATAAAGGTACGGTTTTATCACGTGGTTTTCCTTACACTAAAAAATATTCAGGCAACTCTAAGCTGTATGGATCCTGGGCTCATTTGATCATCATTTTACTCATTTTGTTCGTCGTCCGAGATCACTTAACGCTGGAGAACATAAATTAAAAATAAAATACCACTATTTTTCAGAGGGTTGGGTTGTTTTACTTACCTATCTTACGACATGGGACCACCGCCTTCACTTCCTTTCTATAGTAGCCAAGCAAAGAAGCTTTACGCTCGGAAACATCCATCTCCTTCCACAAGGTTTGGAGCCGCAAACTTCGTAAACAATGACAACTATTTCTCCTATACCATGAACGATGACTGTGATATTTAAGGCAGTGAAGCGTGTCATGCAATTTTCAGAATATCAGAAATGTTGGATTAAAAAATTATTGTACACCAGTAAAACATATTAAGTGGTTCACTTCAAGTTGTGTTAATAACCTCAATTATACAAATCGAAAAGTTCGAGAAATTGAATAGCCTCTGTACATATAATTTATATCTCTTAAACTAATTAAAAATAAGAACTGTATGCAGAACAATGATCTTGTACACGAAAATAAAATTAATAAGTTGGTAGTGATGTAATAGAGTGCATGTTCTAAGGATTATTTATTATTAATATAAGTAATTAATTAATTATTTTGCCATCGGCCTTGGGTTATTCTCCCTGACCACCTCCTCGCACTATTTGGCAACTGCAAGTTTGCCCGCCCTGCCTCCTGCTTATAGCTATATGTGTGTTTTATTAGTGTGAGAGTTATGAATTATTTATGCGTTTCATTTGCACCACACTTTTTTTTTGTAATTTTACGTCCTCCAGGGTTGTCATATCGGACGATGAATGGAATGGATGAAATGATGCTCAGATGAGCCCAGGGTCCATACAGCTTAGAGCTACCCGACATTAGTCTTTCAGGATAAGGGAAAACACCGGAAAAGCCTTATCCATGCAACTCTCACCCTGACCGAGATTCGAACTCGGGACCTTTTGAGCGTGAGGCAGACTCGCAACCATGATGCTACCGAGACGGGCGTTTGCACCACATACATATCAGGTAGAGAAGATACTCTATTCTGCCCAAAAATTCGAAACAAAGAATTTCGCAAATTTTAGCTCTCTTGAATCCAAAACATCTTGTTCAGAAGAAGCTCTCTGCATGTCCGTGATTAGTGGTTCTGTTGTGTGCGAGTGTGCGCGCGCGCGTATGTGTGTGTGTCTTCGGTTGCGAATAGCAAAACTTAAACAAAATAATGAACTTGGTATTTGAGTTTAGCATTTTCCTTGAATACGATAGGAAAATATTCTTAACATTTTCCTGATCACAAACTAGCCTTTACATGGAACACTTTTGGAAAATTGTTATTAACTCAAAATAGACTCTAATGAATCAAACTAAAATATCATACACTTAAGATATGTTTATAAAAAATGAAATGCACATATTGAAATGTCTGGAAAATCTTCAGAAGTCCTCTTCTTCTGCCTGATCTTTGCATTATTGGTAAACTGAAAGAGATAGAAGAAATTTTACTACAGAAAAATATAGACCTTGATAATGCATAAAATGTAGCTAAGGTGCCATTTTGTGGAGTGAATCTAACGGAGCAGATCCCTTGTTATTTCTTTGAACTTTCCAATGATTAAACTTTCTCATATGGGAGACCATTATCCTTTGTATTTCTTAGTCATGCAAAGAGAAGAGAGTTTCATAAACCTTACATAGCGACTAGCTCTTAAATGATGTGCCTATGAATGGAGCCTACTGCATTCCACATACACGAAAATTAGCAGTAAGACAATATTTATCTGATAAACCTGAAGTAGATAGAAGAATAAATATTAGTAGAATCATTAGTACAAGAGTAGAGAAAGAAATATTCTTGCAACACATCAGATTTTTGTTTATAATTTTGTATTTTCTAAATTGCATTGCTTTAAAATTGTGGGTGTTATATTGACTTCACTGGTAATCTAATACCTGAACCCGAGAGAGACATAGGAACATTGCTGATTGGTAGGGTAAAGCAAAGGACGTTCCCTCAGTTGAATTGCATTGCTCCTTTACTCACACTAGAGGCTTGCCAGTTAACAAGGATAATGTGCTTATAACCGCAAGTGTAAGCGGGGTTGGTATGCCGCACCATTATCCACTCTGTATTCACAAGCACCTAGTTGCATTCGGAATGGAATGTTCATACTCTACTCCATGTGTGTAGTAGGCGTGTCTCGAAATATCCTGGTCCATCCTTTCAAGAGGAACACTGCATTAATAAATGGAAATATTAATTGGAGCCTTACTTAAAACTATTGATAAGCAATACATATCTGGCACAATTATGTTACAGAGTATATTAATTGGTCTTTGAAGATCAATTAATGATTAAGTCATGGATTGTGCAAAACGTAACCCTCGTAACTTTGGCCCTCGTAACCATAACAGAGCACCGCAAGTAGGCCACATAGTCCTTTTTGCTCCTAGTAGTTACCTTGGGAGGGAAGGCTGAGGTGAAACCAGCTCCAATGACAATAGTAAAAAACATGGATGGGATCTCTAAAGTTTATAACTTAAAGGCGTCTGACTGAGCTAGAGGTTTCCCTCTTCGCTATTCTTGGCTGTCGTCTATTGGGTACATGAATGGTAGTCAGTAAAACAAGAAACCTCTACAAAGCACCCAACTATCTTACGGAAGCAAGCCATTTGACACCGATGCTAGCAGATGTCAATGAAAAATGGTGGATTGTGTAATGATGGCCAGGAAATTCATGGTAAATAGGAACCACCCCAACATTCGCCTTCGGATCGCGGAAGACCATAAAAATCTTCAAAGGGAGCAGTCCGGTGATCGAATCCTAAATCTCCCGAATACAAGTCACACACGTTACTATGACACCACTTCCCAGTCCGTGAATTAAATTATTTTCCCTGAATTGATATGAAATACTTGTGGAAACTATTAATTTCATTTAATCCATTTGAGTTCAGGTGTCCACAAATTATTTTAGGAAGTACATCCTTAAACATAAATTGAACGATATAGCATTATAAAGTAACCTCCAGTTCTAGAATACACTTTGGTGATATATTTTTCCAAACGAACATTACAATTTTCTATGAAAATAATCACACTTTCTAACTATAATGTATGGACCGTGAACTCTATGCGTAATGTGCACTTAATCTAGAAGCACCGAATATATCAGCTGTCTGTATAAAATTATTTTCCTTAGATATGTACTTTTTAATGTGATTTAATTAGAAGAATTGAATAATCCAAAGTGAAATGTTGCCTTACTTTAAATGAGAATAAAGTGTTTGGTTCTCTGGCTTAAAATACTCTTTTATAACGTTGCATACGTAAATATTATCAACTTATGATTCATTTTTTGTACTTAGAGTTCAAAATATGATGGTATTTATTTCACTACCTTGGTGTGTTCCTATATGAAAATACTATATCACACTTCACGCTAAAGAGTTCAATATTTTATTTTAGCTTATTTGATTAGATTTTATTCAAGCAGGTATTTGATTTCTTCATGCAAATGTATAAGCAAGTCTTGCAGACTGTTAATACGGTATGGATAAAGAACACCTGCCGGGTAAACAACTTAAGCAAAAATGCCCCACACCACGATACACAGGACTGTTGCGGCTATCACCCCTGGGGTACAGGTCGCAGTCCGATAGACGCGCCCGGAAATCCCAAATTTCTTGGCTCCAAGGCACATTCTGATACTGGAGTTGCCCTGCGAGGCTGTTGGACGACCAGTCGATTCAGCATCGGTGAACTCCACGAAACCTAGAAGCACCTCTGAAACATAAGACGAAACGGAATGAAATGAAAGGAATGAAACAGTGATACATGTGAACAGCTGCTTTACATTCACTAAAAAAGGAAGGCCAAGAATAAAATAACTATCATGTGCTGTGCCCAGACCACGGAAACGATTTCCGGTTCCTCTTGATCACGATCCTCCCTGGTTAACAGGGAGTCAACTCACTTTGTAATGAATAAATATACTTGTTCCTGTAGTTTCAAGTACATCGGGCAGAAACAGCACCATTAATAAATTCAATATTTAAACTTCTAATGCCCTTTTAACTGTTAGTAACTTCACGTCATATCACCCATATCTGAATATAAACCTCGTCCTTCTCCCAAGCTCTGTTCTGTGTACATCTTTGGAAATGAGAATTGAAACTTGCACCCATATGTTCTGAAACCAAAGCATGCAAATGTTAGAAAACGTGCGGAAGTTAATTCTACCACTAAAGATATTCCGAGAAACCATTACTATAGTTATATCAGTTATTGATATACAAGACAAATATCCTGCAGGTTATAGGAGGTTTTCGTGATCTGAAAAATGCAACGTACCAAATACTGAGCAAAGCGAATGAATTTCCGGACAGTGGACCAAGAGGTAGCTTAGACAAATGCTTAAATAAAATAAAATATTATTTAATTTTCCGTCGAATGAAGTTCGTGGTTATTTAAGACAACTCCTCATGAACATGTACTGAAAATAACGGCTAAGCTATGTCATCAGATCCTGGCTCGCCTTTTGTTGCCCTACGATGGGAAGTAAATTTCACGCATTCGATGACGATGTTGCGCCTATTTGAAGCACAACAGAGAGCGCCAGTGAAGACGGTGTCTTCACCTTGTCTTGAATTTCTGTGCTGATGATATTTCTAGCTATCTGCTTCATCTATGAGAAACTTATCCCAGGTTATGTGTTTGTGTGTCATATTTGCTGAAGGCATAACCTGGTTCCAACTATGCAACTTCTAATAAACGGTTTAAAAGCTTATGACAAGAGCTTGCTGACCAATTAAAATAACTATATAAATTTACTGTTTTACAGCAACTAAATCTCGTAATAAATAGATCTTAAAATAAATATATCGCGCCAATTTTCTAAAGAGGGACGCTGAATTCTCTGCCACCTAATTGAACTTGGATTTTTTTAATTTATGTCCTCCAACGTTGTCATATCGGACGATGAATGAAATGGGTGAAATGATGCTCAAATGAGTCCGGGGTCCATGGAGCTTAGACCTACCCGACATTCGTCTTTCAGGATAAAGGAAAACCCTGGACAAACCTTACCCAGATAACTCACCCTGACCGAGATTCGAACTCGGGACCTCTTGAACGCGAGGCAGACACGCTACCATCTACGCTACAGAGGCCGGCTAATTGCACATGTATCTATCGCTTTGGTGGGAATGATGATAAATCCTCTGTGCTTTCATCTCTGCAGACCAGCGGTCAGACAAAATATTCCCAAACTGCCTCCAAAATGTGCAATTATGCTTAAAATTCCTCTACTATCCTCCCTTTAGTGAATGCTTCAAAGGCCTCCACACCTAGTTTCTAAGTTACCACTTTGCTTCCCCTTTTCTAATATACCTTTCTTTACAACTCAGAGCCCGTATATAAACTTCTAAGCAATTCTAACTTATAATCGAAGAATCCCATGCTAAGCTGCTGTACCTAATCTGACAAACTTGCCTACCAGTATCCCTTCACTCCAGTAGCTATCCCAGCTAATTCTGCGAATTGACCTGACAATCCAGCCACCGTTAATTACCTGTACTTAATGTCCTTCTACTCGTAGCCAAAATCTACTTGTGTCATCAAATCTACAAATCCATGGCTTTACCACAATTTCACAACATAGTCCTATTTAGAGTTGTTCTATATTTCCATGTACTTCGTTATTTCCTTATCGATTATTTATCGGAATTTTAGCTACCCTTTCATTTGTTAATTCCATTAAACATACTAATTAATTTGAATCCACCATAGTTTCGGTATCAGCTAACGACAAATCTCTAGATTTGACTTATTTATGCAATTTCTGGCCCAGGCAAACCCCAAGCATGATAAAAAAGGCCGAAGGTACTTTATAGTACAAATAAATTATTTTCCTAATATAAAGAACGTTTCATGAATTTATGACATTCAACATATGCAAATAACAATTAAAATTATATTTACTACGCCTATCCCAAATTCTGCGAAGTTATTAAACATTATTCGCATGCTGACATATCAGTATAACAGGGAGAAGTGACTTGTGAAAGTGGAGCATATTTCTAAGAACACAATTGTTGTTTGTCACCATAGGAGTACATTATCCGATATTAAATGTCGAGAGTACAAAGCTGCATGACAGCGTATCGGCCTTAAACAAGGCCGCACCCTAATATACAACACAAAGATAATTAACCTTACAATCGATCGATGTCCGAGATTGGATTCGAACTAGTTAATTACGCGAGCGAGTATAGCCATTAGGATTTGCAGATGTATTTGCTGTTCCATTTTATTTCTTCCTTTGATTTCCATCGTGAGATTAGTATTACTGATCCTGCAAATTGAACAGAAATTGAGCTGGCCTTGCAAGGCCGCTTTCCTGCTGACAGAAGTTTTGGCAATTATTAGAATACTACATGGAAAGGAAACAAAGTTTGTGAGTGAAGGGCGATATTCCGGCTGATCATTTACAGCTGCAAAAGTCAGCAAGTAAACCGAGCAGAATCCCCGTTAGAGATTTACCCTAATAATATGCAAGTTTCTTGTCTTTTCCCTGAAATGGCAACTGCCATATACTCAACATCGATTGTATACGCCAAGGTTACTGTACAGAAGTGGGAAAACTGTTATTTGTTCAGTAAAAAATCCAACCGCTGCAGATGTACAAAGTCTGATGTGATGACAAATCTGATGACAGTCATTTTCTGTTCATCCAGATAAACTTTAATTTACATTTTCACAAGTAGTATTATACAGGTAGTATGTTTGACACGCCATGATTTTTTAATTATCACAAGAAAGGAAAACTTCATGTTTTAAGCATTCTCACAAGAACTCATGACTATTCCATTAATAATGACTACTCCTTTGTATAGAACAGTTTCTGGGTTACTTTTAATTAGAAAGTAATCGAGTATGAGGAGTGCTTCAGAGGATGTTTATATAAAATGTTGCATATCCTCTTGAATTGTCAGGAAATAATATTTGAAATATTGCACATTAATTAAAATAGTTACAGCGATTTTAAAGAAAATAAAATATTCAACATTTTTCATGCAAAAGGAGTCAGTATGAGGCGATTCTCTTCCAAAATTTTGGTCTCATTCTTGGAAGATGCTTAACTTAAATACCAAGTATGGGATTTCAGCGAATGTTGGTTCTTGAGTTAATGCTCTTCACGGAGAGCAGATGGGCGCTTTCAGACACATACACACACAAATACACAGACATACACTTGGACTCTTTTCTAAATGTGCTTTCTATGGACTCAAAATGCGTTCTATAGGTGATATCTAGGTATCGAATATTTGCGTGGAAGGTGTACTCTTAGAATAACGCGCATTTTTCTTACTGCATTCGGCATCACAGGCAGTGGACTTTGATGACGCAAAGAATGAAATAATAATCGTGAAAGAAAATGTTGGAAGGAATATTTCCAACAGTAAGTTTAGCTTACCTCCACGGCATTTGCCAGTTATGAGGATTGAGAGCCTCAGTCTGGGAGTACAGTGGACTTGATTTTAATCGCCGATCTTCCATTCAAGGATCAGTGTGTTAATGATTCCAGTCGATCTCAAAGAGACTGAAAGAACGTAATAAAGGCAGGTTTAGAACACTGTATGTCCTTCATGCTAGTCATGTAAATGTAATTCATGCTAATTCATTTCTGTTCATACTCGTATGCCATTTCTGTATGTATAGAAAGTGCTAGTATTCTATATACTTATTGATTTCCATTATGTATGTATATAAATATAGAACTCGGGTTCATACCGACCAAGGCTAAAATTTTTTAAGTGTAAGATTCCAAGAATAGTAAATAGGACGAATAGCTGCGCTGTCTGTACCTATATACTATGAAACCGTCTGATAATAACGTGTAGTTAAATTGTAATAGAACCCACTCACGGCCTCTGTCTACCGCGCGAGACGGTCGGTAGTCGCCGAGGAACTTACACCGGCAGAGGCAGACTAGAATTATTACCTTACAATAGATGCTGGAAATGTTGACCTTCTGCTAAAAAATCGGCAGTATATTCAGTATAAATATTCTCGCTCACTCTCCGAAGCTCAGAAGCAGGTTTTATTACACAATGTTTGCCCTAAATTCCTGTAGTGTATGAGGATTGGAACGATACATTTTGTCTTTTAAGGAACCCAATAAATTAGAGTCAAAGCCCCTTAGGTCAGGAGAACAAGGGTGCTACAAATCAACACTGACTATTCTGTCGTCAAACATCTCTCTTACTGCAGTTAACCATTTGCCAGCCGTATGCGCTGTTGTAGAATCTCGCTGCAACCAACCATACGATTTCACTTCTGTCAAGCGATTGAAAAAATGGCCTCAGAATTAACCTTTGCCATCACTTTGCATTTCTTGTTTCATCACAGAGTACAGTCCCTATTGTTCTTCAGCATTTATCGCAACAAACTGCCATTTTCTGATTATAATGGAACATTTTATCCAGAATCGCAGGCTTTTTTGAAGCTCAGTATCGACTATTATGAGTATTCAAATGTCCAGTTAAATGAAGCCAAGAGTCATGAATGAAAAACAAAGGTTTTTAATCAATGTGACCCCTTTCCACAGATTTGAAAACCCAGATTCAATAATTCACACGTTTATTGGGATCATTTGGCCTTAACGGTTGCAAACGTGTTTGGCGATAAGGCTCCAGTTTCAGTCGACGGTATCGTTCCAATCCTCGAGCACTACAGGAACTTAGGGGAAATATTGTGCAAGAAATCATTGGAATACCTGTTGCTGAGCTTCACAGAGTGAGGGAGAATATTTAGATGAGATATGCTGCCTGTTTGGGTGCAGATCAACATATCCCGCATCTATTATAAGGTACTCCTGTGTAGGCGTAAGTTCCGCGTAGTAGAGAGAGAGGTCGTGTGTGGGTTCAATTACAATTTAACTGTCCTATAGCAATTTTGTTACTATCACTACCACTACTACAACTATTCCTTGCTTGCTTTAATGTTTGAGATTCATATTGAAAGTCGTGGGCAATACTTAGTTAAAATTCAATTCCAATAATGTAAGTAAATGACTACAGTATCGTAATTCAAATACTTTGCACCACATGTTGTCATATGTGACGATATGTGCTTCTATCTTCTGAGCTCAGCAGTATTTTGAAGGTGTAGGGCATCAACGTTTCGTTTTGAGAGCGTAGCAAAGATATGCTGTTGAGATTCTCCTTAAACTTCTACGTGTCTCTGAAGATATATATAGAAACAAAGAGTGAATCTAGTAGCAATCGTCGTCGAACTGTCTCCACGGAACACAATAAGGAAACTTATTAGTGACGACAGGAGTGACATTGGATGAAATCGATAGAAAACTTAAAATTGGATATAGTGCAGTGCAAGAAATGATTGAAAGCTTAGGTAATCGAAAAGATTGTGCTTCACGTTTACTGAATGAACACCACAAACTTCAGACAAAACCGTAAACCTACAGGGACTTCATAACTAACTTAATGATATTTTAGCGAATATTGTGAAAAGTAATACAGCTGAATCCATTGTTACGAGCCTGACACAATATACCAAAATCTGGAATGGCAGCCTTAAAAGTAGTGAAGCCTGCCTGTGGACATCTGCAGTATAATTCTGACGTGAGAATTCGTGAGAATTTCCAGCACGCAGAAGGATAGGAAATAAAAATACATGAGCAAATGGAGATTATTTTGAAAAGTAAAAGAAAATTCTGAAGTTCATGATAATGCACTTGCTATGCCTTAAACGGGCTAAGAGTTTTAAGCATTGTGGCTCACAACTTTCAGTGTTATCCCCGTAGTTTCAAAGTTGTAAATTTCTTTCTCAATATCACACCTTCGTTTTTATTAGAGACTATTATTCAGTCATAGAAAATAAATGCATTGGATATATTCCAAATGGGTTTTTCATAGATGCTGTAAAATTCTCTCACAAAAATAGGTTTGGCAAAAAGAAGCAGAAATGCATAGAAAATTTGTCCACTCCACTGCTACATCAGAATGAGTTCATTCATAAACTAATAGTGATGAATGAAATGTAATTTACAAAATGTTTTATTTTCACGGAAACTTTATGAGTACATAGAAATACACATGTATAGATATCTAGGCCAGCAAGTAAGTTAATATTCGATTTTTTCAGCTGCGTAAAATGCATTTCACTTGGAGATTTATTTTCCTTTACAGCATACAATTTGTCTAAGATTTTCTGTTTTCAGTCACTCTTATTACGTGTGAATATGGATGCTCTTAATTCTATAAACAATGTGCGCTCTCTTTACTTCATAGGAGAGCTAGTCTAGTCTGCTGCCACGTGAGGTGGTGTGGTACGTGCTTCTGTGGTGCAATGCTAAGAAATATTGCGTTTCAAATTATTGGTGAGGTGCTAATTTGAGATGAACTGAAGTTTCCGATGTGATTACACTTTCTTAATTTCTCTACCACATGATAGAGAAGGTAATTGCTATTATGTGTGTACGTGCGGGAGAGAGAAACCGGGAGTGAGCGGGGGATGGGAAGTTCTATTCAAGTGTATTTGTGTACAGCATAAATGAAGAACGTAAAGATAAGATACTTTTCGTTGAATGGCCTGGGCGTTTGTATAACCTTGTAAACCTAGTAAACTTATAGAGATAGAGAAAAATGTAGTGCACAAAGATACATAATAAAGATACATAATAAAGATACATAAGTCTATTTTAAATCTGTTTTATGGCATGAGCTGAATGACTGTTAATAATGTACATATGTTGGTAACGTTTGAAAAATATAAGTGACTGATTAACTTTATAACGCTCTTTGTGTTAATGGCGATAGTGCTTTATATTTTAATTATTTATTCCTATAATTAATTTCCCTCACTGAACAGGGAATCAGAGAACAGTTTAAACGAATATTATAATTACGACGCTGGATAATTGAGCCATGATGCAATTTCTTCCACCGCAAATAAACATATTGAGTGAAATTGATGTACTAACAACGTAGTCATTATTAAACACACGTGTTATAGGTTCATTAAGCTTTATATTACTTGTACTCACTAAAATCCACTAAACATGCAGCCCTTTCCGTGATATAGTATATCGATTGCTTACTTAAGCGTCGCGGCGAAATGTTGGACAAAAGTTTACATTTTACTTGCATGTTTATGGTAACTATAGACTGTGATTCCCTTTACGTCGATATCGAGGGACGATTTCCATGTAAATTCATCCAGCTGTGAACGCTGAATATTGATATTGAAGTGAAAATGGCCTGCGGGAGGTTTATGTGTCAGCACAGCACACAGAGGTTAACAACCCATTCAGCTGCTTCTTTCTGCGCCTGTGGTTGAGATTGTTGTTAGCAGGTACTTATTTGGTATTTTTAAATTCAACTGCTTTTAATTTAATTACAATTACTGTATTGTTCATTCAGAGAAGACGCAGATGTACTGCTTTCCTCATTCAAACCTAGATGCAAACAGCTGTTGAGATCGCCATCCACACTCCAAACATATGAGAGAAAACGAAATTAATGAGGCATAAAAAGAAAAAGCATTATAAATTAAGATCTAATTTGAGTAAACATAAAATATAAAGCGTAATTAAAGACATGCCCGGAAAAACGGACTAACCCTCAAAATAAAATAGTTTGCAATAAGTGCTGCCCTCTGTTGTTGCGGCAGAGATCTTTTCTTGTGCTGATCTATTATCCGTCAATCATATAACCTAAATAAACAGTTGAAGTTCATGCGTTTCGTGATATGCTATGCGTATTATGTCAAAAATGGGCTAACCTATTCATACTTTGTGCCTGCCATCTAGTGGCCGGTCATAGATTTGGGCCTTGTGACCGTGATTTTGGCCTCATAGAAAAACAAACAACCCCCCCCCCAAAAAAAGCAAGCAGCTTACATATATGTCCCAGATCCAAGGATGGAGTTAGTGAAAAAAACAGGATAACGAATCCTTTTCATGTTGTTAAAATGAAAACTAATACGTTCATCTCTGCAAAGACTTTTCCCGATAAACAACAGAGAAGAACAGCTTCAAAATCTGGAAAGTGCAAGGCGAACAAGGTGACATACATGCAAGTATTTAAAGACCATCCGTTTAAGTTATATTTTAAATGTACTTACGGTGGTATTGAGGATTATGACACTTTGGACATTAGAAGGAAAATATCTGGCAGACCATGGTTTAGTTATATGACATTTCCTCCAAAATACAATGGTCCAAAACCTATAAATCCTGCAAAATTAAAAGGCTTACTGGATATGATGAATTATATCCCACCAATTTATTATGAGTACTATAAAACTCTTAAATCTGAGACCAAAGCTTCTCAGAATATTACTGTTGAAGAATTTTTGATCAGCCGGACTACAGCTGAAAAGTTTGTAACTACTTCCCAAACAGATATACCTAGTTATTAAAAAGTAGATTAATCCAAAGTATAGCTTGTCTAAGAACCAAAAGACATAATTAATTATTAGTTTTAACTAAAAGGTATTTAAAATGTATTTAGAATAAAACTTGAATAAATGGTGACAAAGGTTTTCACACATTACATTTGTCATGTTTTGGGGTCAATTGAGGACAACATTGATAACTATACTGAATTCTTGAGTCTCATATACTCAGAAATGAAATAAAATAATCTTAAAAATTCCTTTCAGCCTCATTCACTAAACACCGTTCTTCTCCATTTTTAAGAAATGTGGGTTAACCCGTTTTTTCTGGGCATGTCTTCAATTTCAATTTGTCTACTACGTGTATAATAGAATAGGTGTAAGTTCCACCCAAAAATTCTACACCAAAATATCTTTGTAACTATACTTTTTGAGTCAAAATCAAAAATAGAAAAAAACTTAAAAAATAAGCTACACATCTTCGAGGGTGCAACAGGAAGATCTTTAGGAAAGTTCTCCAACCCCAAACTATAGATTAAACAGTAAATTTTTTCTTAAATGTTTATTTTACAGAACAGGTCTCCAACAATTTTTATTAAAAAGCGCACATTGAAGATGTATTATAGGAAATAAAGTGGATATTTTTAATTTTGAAAATCTATTTTCTGATACAAAGCTATAGTTAGAGATTAAGTAAATTTTAACAACTCTCTTAAGAATGCGGTAATAATTTCAGGGAGACCGCACTATCTGAATCCTTACTGAACTGCAACTTTTACGTCTACAACAAGTAATATTATGAAACAGGCATAAGACATTTTGTCAAAAAGAGGTTCTGCTGCATCTAACTAGCAAATATTACCATCCATTACCCATTTTCCTTCGTTGGCTTTACCAGAACTCTATAAAATTTATTGGACTCTGCTTATCCGTGCAGAAGGGCATCAGCAGCAAATCTTTCGCTTCTATGGCTACCATCAGCTAACATCATGCATGAAATTATTTATTATGGATACAATGAAAAATTTTAACTGACCTTTAACCTCTCTGTGTGTTGTTATTATACAAGCTTTTTTGAGCATTTTCAGAAACTTCGTCCACCGTTACATGATATTCATAATTATACTGATTCAAACACACACACACACACACACACACACACATACACACACACACACACACACACACACACACACACACACACACACACACACACACACACACACATACACACACACACACACACACACACACACACACACACACACACACACACACACACACACCTGTAGTCAAATATATGTTTAGGGACTACTGATGTTGAATATTTAGAAAGCATACCATTAAAATTGTGAATTTTTAATATTAATATTTCTAATAATTATAGAAGTTTAAACCACTTCTGTGGTGTTCCTATGCACATTACAGAGAAAATATTTTGACATAGTATTGAAAATTGGGGTGAGAATGTGCTTTGACCTGATGGTGGAAACAAATATAACAACTCGAGATTTAAAGCTGTTTTTCAGCATCCTAAATAACGTCGCGTTTTTTTCAACTTTCCAAATATGTTTGTACGTTAGTTTAGCCCTATGCCTACTGCATTATTTCAGTTACTCTCCAAAATATATATAAGCAAATTTTTAAACAGAGTGAGAAATATTGGCAAAATGTGTAATTTTCAAAATACTTTTATTTAACACTTATAGAATAAGTAAATTCGAAAACCACAGGAACATCTCAGAATCATATATTGTGTTTTTCTGCATAATAAAGCAATGCAGTAGCTACTCAATGGCCTTTCTTTTATTATTTTGGACAAAGACATTCTCGAGACACTCATATATATCTATCATATATATGTCATCTGTCTTAATTTTTGTAATGGTTTGTCTCTCTATGTTACACATTTATACTCTGTTTATTTAACCACAAAAGGCAAAATTCACGTAACTGAAATCAGACAAAATCCAGCCGTCATTGGAGGACATAAAATTACAGAAAAAAACAGTTATTTTAGGTGAGTCCTTCTCAGCGTTTACCAATCTGTGTGTGTGTGTGTGTGTGTGTGTGTGTGTGTGTGTGTGTGTGTGTGTGTTTGCGCATGTTTCTTTGTGTGTGTGTTTTCTGTGCTGTTAATGAAAAACCTACAACAAAGCACATTAGCCCGGAAACGTAAATTACATCATATCGGGTTAGTTACATGCAGTGTAACTTTAGGAAACTTAAATGAACAACTAGCAATATACAAGTATGTCAATTGGTAACCTTAAGAATATTTTATATACACATGAATTTACATTGGATCTGAGTTTTTCCAATGCTACGTTTACGTTGCCTTATGTTTTATACCAATGCCAATCAGATGGTTATTATTATATAGAATATCAATACTTATTCCTTGGGCTGTTTTAATCACTTATTTTTAATTGCCGATTTGATTAGCAAACTTTCATTTTTATCAAGATACTTCATGTCAGGCGTATCATTAACATATAATTTCAGAACATTACCTATTATGTCGGCCATCAAAATATCCTTAATATTTTTGTATAACAGTAAAGTAAAGTGCATAAAATTGTGGCGATAGGATACGAAGGGTTTCTGTTGGTAAGGAAACACTAAGCCGCGCTTGTCACACCCAGCTCTGATCCTAAACTTGGTTCTACTATGCCAACGTTTGTCTTACTGTCCCCTGTTTTGTCCCATCCTGAGCCTGAAACTGATTTTTGTTCATTCGTCATACTTTCGCTGCTTCGTTTTTTATATATTAATTCGTTTTTGTTAGACTTGCACTCAAAACAAAGAGATATTGTCTCACCCAGGACTGGTGTGGAATGCAGATTAAGGAGGTTCTGTCGTCATGTTGCTGTCTGCTAATACTCTGGAATGTTCTTTGACTTCATTTACTCTCCATCTGGAGTCATAATAATACAACGTTAGATGAGTTTGATTATTTCCTTCTATTTTTGTAGTTGCTGGACACATGTCATCAACATTCTCAGATTAGACTGTTAAGTAGACCTTATGATTGTGTCCATTAGAACGCTGGTAGCTGAACACTCAGCTCTCTCTCTTCCTCTCTGGTGAGAACCAATTTTACACAACAGTGTGCATACGATTGGAAGTTGATGTTTTAAAATTGCCGCCTAGTTTTGTTCGGTTTCTAAAAGAAAAGCTTTGTAACGGTTTGTTAATACAACCAAGAAATGAAGGAAACGGCGGGAGTAATCGGAAAAATAGACAGTTGATCGGTTGGAAGCGGCTGACGCGTTTTCTCTCGGGAAGGCGAGTGCCGTCTTCATACACATTTCAATCTGCTCATTTTTGTGAGAAGGAAAAGAGAGGGCAGTAGAGGGAGTGAAAGTGTTCGTGTAAACTGCACGACAGCAAAATCGATAGCCATAATGTTGTGAGAGGCACGAGTATGGCCAAAGGCTATGCTCCCTTCCCTTTTATTCTCCCCATGTCCGTTACTCAAGTCTCTTCTTCCAGCGAGGTACGGATCCTTGCTTTGATTCTACAGTTGCCTAGGCCTGCAAAATAAAATAGCAAGGTACGGTTTACGTAAGCACAATACAAGCACTGCCGGTATGACGTCATTTCACATTGCTGTACACGAGTTCAGCGTGTAACGTCACCCCTCTCTATATTACTGCAGTAGGCAAAGAGGAAACAGTTCACGACGTACGAATGCAGCAATGTAGGAAAGACAGAAAACATGTCTGGTATTAATAACAAAACTAACGTCTTTCAAAATGTAACTAAAGTTGGTCATTAATTTTTCAAAGGTCCATATTTTGTTATAGAATACCATATCTTAATAAGCAAAGAATAAGCAATTTTTTCTTCATATGCGGAGACGCCGTTTTCAGTTATAAGTCATTAAAACTTAAATGCATTTTCCAAAGACGGCTTTGAATGCAAATGAAGCAGAACTTTGATAACGTTGAATATAAATATTAAAAGCAGAAGCATTATTAACAGTGAAGTATTCTTCATATTTGAGATTGATTTATGAGTCACTATGTTTACACTCAACTCCACTTACTTGTTGTTGTATAATTGAAACGTTTTCAAGATCATTCGATCTCATCCTCAGCTGTTTGGTGACTAAATGAACCTTCCTCTTCTTCCACTACTACGGAGCTCCGATCTCTCTGCCATCTGGCATTAAACGAAGTATTAAAACTTAGTGCCCCTAACACCAGATAGCAGAGAGATCGGAGACTACGGAGCTCCGATCTCTCTGCCATCTGGCATTAAATGAAGTATTAAAACTTAGTGCCCCTAACACCAGATAGCAGAGAGATCGGAGCTCCGTAGTAGTGGAAGAAAAGGAAGGTTCATTTAGTCACCAAACAGCTGAGGATGAGATCGAATGATCTTGAAAACGTTTCAATTATACAACAACAAGTAAGTGAAGTTGAGTGTAAACATAGTGACTCATAAATCAAACTCAAACGTTGAATATTTTTAGAATTTCTGGAATACAGAGAAATTTGAGTATACTGTAACACAATGTGAGGATGCAGGTGTATTCTAAAACTATTAATCCTTGATCAATAGCTACTGGCAGCTACATTTGTTCAAAACTTAGTTGTGTAACACAAGGAACATGAAACTAAGTTTCAGTCTGTAATTGTAATGCTTAAATAGAAAAATGCGTACAAAAATATGTTTATAAATATACTGGTGCAAGTTAAATGTTATATGAATATTCCAAATTTCTAAATGAGCACTTAATAGTTAAATGGGACGGTTATTGCAGTCACTGATTCTAATTTTCAAACTAAACTGATTCAAAGTATCAAGGCTGAATACTTGTGAAATTCGTATCCAAATGAGATGTGACAAGTTTTAGGGCTTATAATTCTAATTCTTAATAATATATTGTCGCGAACAGGATCGCAATAGCGCGGCTTGTGTACACAAAAAGCCTGGAGAAAAGGAGTATGCCGGAAGAAATAATGATAGCGCGAGATAAAAGACTGCCGACACCGATAGGGTTACGCTTCTGGAAGGTGATAGAACTTTCGGCTCCTGTTTGGTCCAGAAATATCTCCAATTTACGAAATAAGTATTTAAGGACGTGACGGCTCGCAGATAGTTGTGAAACAGTGTTGTGAAATGAGAGACAGCCAGCTATGTTATTGTAACGAGAGCTAATGATGTAATCTGCAGTTATTGTCATTGACCTTGGTAGACTGATGTTGTACGTAACGTAATGCTGCTGTAATCTATAAGAGTATTTCTACGAAAATAAAGGAGATTTTTAATTTCTGCAACTCGGCCTTTTAATTCTACGAATCCACAAAGTCACAATATTCTCAGTAACCTTAAAAATTGTAGGAGTAGGAAACACTTTTTGCAATTTTAGTTTTGAATTCACTGAAATACTTTTTCTTGACATGTACATTTCATTGGTCAGATTTAAGACATCTTTTATTCAACAAATATATTGAAGGAAATGTAAATGAAAAACTATGTATTGAGTTAGTCTTCCAAGAATGAACTTAAAGTGTTTATGAACACTTTCTGGCTAATTTCGAATATGATCTGGCCTCGGAGCAGAAAGGAAACTGTCTATGACGCCGCTAAATTTCTATGTTGTGTTAAAAATTGGGTAACTTTCTCCACTTACCAGAACATTTCTTTCAAGCATTTCAGCGTAAAGTTTAAAATTCAATAAACGCAGCCAAAATCCGATCACTGTTGTTTTAATTTTGAATACAAGAACAAAGTTGTTGTTTCAACTTAAAGTATTCTATTTATGACCCTAAAGAATCAGCCAAATGGATTGAGCTTCTTTTTAACCATCAGGTCCAAAAAGAAAATTGTTTATTCAGGCATTCATTGTAAAACAATAATAAGGTAAATTGATGCAAATAATTATTTCTTCCACTAGCCGTGTGTAGGGTAAGGTTTAAACGAGTAGAGCCAGACTGAAAAAACCATTGCCATAACCGGGATTTGAATCACGGATTTGCCGCTCTCCGTGCGGTTGTTCTAAACCACTGAACTACTATGGCAAATATGCCGATATGACATTAAATTCTCCAACTGACTGATATATTTACCGGTAGACCACTAGAGGTTCTCATATGCTATGAGACGTGCATGGTTTAGGTAAAAGACATAGTGATTTTAGTGTGAAGCCTGGGACACAAGTACTTACAGCATAGTAAGTCGCCAAAAAAGATGCGTGTCTCATAGCATATCAGAACCCATAGTGATCTGCCAAGAAACATACGAGTCAGTTGGAGAATTTAATGCCATATCGGCACGTTGACCATAGTAGCTCAGTGATTTAAAGCAACCGGACGGGGAGCGGGAGATCCGTGGTTCAATTCCCGGCTATGGCATTGAATTCTTCAGTCTGGCTCTGTACTCATTTAAATAACATTAAGTTTTATATTACAAGAAAATAATATTAAGCGAAGAATACTGCATTTAAATATGCATGATCGGACGATAACAGCTAAATTTTTACTTTCATTTATGTAAACATTCTATGAGCTTAATTAGAAACCGTGTGCATTTTTGGTGCATATTTATGTCAAGTGTACCAACTTAAAACAGCGAGGGATGAACAGACACCGCAGATCTGTGAGACTTGTGCACCTTCTTTTGTTTTTCTTCTTTTTTGTTTGTTTTTAAATTATGGATTCTTTAACGACTGTGGTTCTAGCGTCATTTCTTACTTTGAGCGTGAAAGCCAGCTTAATTTTGATCAGAATTCCCTCTATTAAGCTACAAATTCTTTTACATGCTATAAATCTAAAACAGGGGACCACCAGCTTTACTTACCTTCTGAAGGATGTCACGCTAAGAAGTCTTACAGCCGAAAAGACCATCACATAAGCCGGGTTCAAACCCGTGATTTCGAGAACTAGAAATATCACATGGGCAGTCAAGTTAAGCAAGAGAGGAGCGGTAGAAATCACCTACTTCTATCAGCTTCCACAGAATGACTCACTCGTGGTTACTCAGTTCCAGGGAATTACAGTGATATCCTTACGTACGGGAAATCAAATGCGTACACATTTATCCGCACACATGTGTACACATTTATTATTACTAGGCCTCTCTCTATTTACTTTGCCCTCTGGTTGGGGAAAAAGTAGAATGTGTAGGAGTAGTGTATCATGTGTTCCAGAATTGAGCACATCTGGGCTATTACTTTACTCCTAGACCACGCAAAGAAGACCGGGCGCACATGGGCGTGTGATCGGTAATTGGGGCTGCTCTTGTGATATAACTCCAAAGTAATGACATTTGCAGAACAAATATGTGATGGTTTTAAAACATCAGTTTTGTTCGAGGTAACAAGTCTATAGATTAGTGGTAGTTCTATTATATCTCAGTCAAATTTGTTACTTAGCACAGATACTGCCAATTCCGAAACGACGAGGTTGGTTACTGCTTGGTTACTTCTTATGGACGGGTAAAGCGTACAGGGTGAGCAGATCACAGTTGCGATTGCCGCAATTCAAAGGCGGATGTGGACTGTTAGACATCGCAAAGAATTGCACGGCCTTATTGGGGAAAACGGCTGTCAAATCACTGAGTGGTAATGGTTCATCGATGGATGGGAGTTTCTGGCAGCAACAGATACACAACCCTAAGAGGACATATCCTGGATTTAAACCCATTGTTAACCATCTCAGGAGTCTGCTCGACACCAGTGATGACCTCGCAGTTTTCGAATCAATGAGAAAACAGTGTCATTGCTCAATACATCGCAATTTACACCCCGAAATGAAGAGAAAGCAAATAGAGAATGGAAAATTATATGGAATAATCTCTTCAATAAAGTTGTTCCTACCAATTGGCAAGAGACAGCATACGAAATATTTAACAGCATACCAACAGCGGAAAAATTATGGCGACATTGGGTGCGCAACATCTAACGTATGAAAATTTTGTTTACAAATGGATACCTTGGAACATACGATTGCCCCTTGCAAACAGGTGCATAATATCTGGATGGTGCTTGGAGACTTTATTGCAAAATTCTGCCCGCCAGAGGTTCCACCATGTCTTCAGAGACTCCAGCGGCTGGAATTCAGTTTTAAAAGCATGTCACTCCAAAGATTTGCGATCTGGTTGGTAATGGGAACGTTAAACTGGATAATTCAAAAGAATCCTGGAAATGTGGCATTACAGAGCGAATGGTTTAATTTCCTGAGAAAGGAACGCTGGAAGCTAATCGCTTCTGGCCTGGGCGGTTCCATAGAGCCTTACATCACCCGGTTTGAGCTACCTTATTCTGGTAATTGAAGTGAAAAAGAAATTATTTATTGTTTTGAGACACCCAAGACGCTACAACCTTCCGTTACCCCTGAACGCCCTTTTTTCCGCCCAATGAATGGAAATCCTCACTACTCACAATAAATGACAAAATCCTTGACCATTACCTAAATAATAAATATATATTGGAAAATCAATGTGAATAACGAAATGTAGAACATAAAATTAAAATAAAAAAATAAAAGAGTAAAAAGACAACAATCGCTTTTAGGTCTTCCTTCGTTTATTCTTGGTCTCTTACTTCCCTACTTCCGTCCGTCCTTTCCTTTCCTTCTTCCAAAAAATTGGTTTATTCAAACTTAGGAATAATAAGTTTTGGTTACGTTCATCTCATTAGACGCCAAAGATTACGCTGAAAACGTACAAAGACGTGTATATTTGAAAGCTTCACTAAAAGCTTTTGGAAGTTTTAAATTTCAACAAAGAAATTCCATGCTTTACATGTGAATGTTACAGGACCGCTTTTATACATATAGCACACCAATCGTGTTCAAACTAATGGTTGTCGTCAATTTAAGAAAATGTATAATAAGCCACTATACCATCGATAAAACTTCTGCTACTTGAAGGTAATTGTGAACATGTTGTGTTAAGCCTTACATGTAATTACTACCGGAACATTTTATATTTTATTGTATTTTATTTTATTTTTTTAATAAAATCCTCTAAGAGTCATATTGCACGACGAATGAAATGGCTGAAATGATGGTCCCAAGGTCCATAGAGCTTAGAGTTCCCAGATATTCAAATTTAAGATTAAGATAAAATCTCGGAAAAAGGCTTATCCAGAAAACTCGCCCTGAGATAAATCTTAGTTACCCGTATTGTGGGTATGCCATAGCTACAGGTAGGCAATAAACGCATTAGGCAGTGCGTTAGGGATGGCTGGAGAAGACTTTTCTCATGGCAGGAAGAGTCTTGTGCATGTGGTGTAAGCAAGCAGGTGTATATTTAAACCAGTACACCCCTGAACACTCCTGGAGTGCAGGAGTTCATCTGAATTGACTTGAAGTAATTACAAGGAAAGAGTTTCGCGAGAATAGTTTGTAGGATATATGAAGATAAAAGATTCCTTGGTGCCGTAGATATGTTGAAGCACTCTCAATAAAGACAGCGCCTATTATATCTTCACCCTGAGCTTTATAGCAAGAACACACTTTGTATACAGAAAGTTAAAATAAATGTTCCATCTCCAATATGTAGACGCTACTGTCGTATATCAGGCAGTAGTAGTTTCCTTGCCACTTTCATCGTCACGGATAGTGACATTGTGAAGGCAGTAGCTATGTGCAATGTCCCCGAAACGTTTAAGTCGTTGGACAAAAATCGCCCATGTGCCCGCAGCTTAATATGGAACTACACATAACACGAGAGAAGACGAAGGAGAAGATTTAATAACCTGGAAAATTCTTCTCATCCCCTGTACTCTCCAGATTTTCTGCTCCAGACCTTTTCATGTCTCTACGTAACAACCTGGAGGGCCGTCTCCTACAAAGTAACAAAGTTATGAGCAGATTCCCCTCCTCTTAAGAGAAAGCATCTAATCTCTTGATGCACCCAATTCTGGGTATTATACATCGTGCTCGATATGCAGTAAAGTATGAAGTGAAAGCGAAATGAGTATTAAAATATCTCGTTTCTTATGAATAAATAAGAGATTATAAAAACAGATAAACAATTTCAATAATATTACGCACTTCTTTCTATTGAAAATTGACGATTTTTTGAATATATCTGCAGTTTAATGAAACGGCTGCATGTGAACACATAATCCATTTGCATGAAAACCAAAGAAAGCTTGAATATTAGCATTTGTTTGGTCATATCTCATTTTTCCGTGCAACAAGTATTATACCGCTACTTAAAATTGTAATGGTTTGAACCACAATGATTTCAATTATAATTAATTGAATGCTCAATTGTTTTTTATATTTTAGAATAAAAAGTAAATGACGCAATTTTCCCTCTACAACAAGGCTTCAATGCATATGGCTATAGTTGTATTGGCATAGAGTACTAAGTTAACTGTCGAAGAATAAGTTTGTGTTTTTGCAAAGTTCTAATTTGCAGGGTTAACAGGGAACTAACAACTACTGGAATGGATACAGATTTATACGGAACCAAAATTTGGCTGTTTGGTGTCAAGAATGTAGTTAATCACAAAATTTGGATAATGGAGGACCGATAAACAGTACTTCTGTGTCAATGGTAATTATATTATTACTTTCAATAAGAGGTATTAATTTGAATTTTGTATCTGTTGAGCACCGAATAATTTGGAGCCATTCATAATTTGGACGTAATGGAGGAGCGCATAAGTAATAAATTGAATGTGGTTTTGGCAAAACTTAGGGTAAATAAAGCAGGGAATTTAGAAAGTGAAGAAGAAAATGAAGTTTATTCAGACAAAAATAAACAAAATGTATTGCATTTATTTATAGGTAATATTCCAATGAAGGAATTACATTAGAAATATGCTCACTGTGTGTTATGGTCAGGTTCCTCAGAAGTATGGGAGGAAGTCGCCGAAACTACCGCATGTTTTCGTTTATAGGTATGGAAACTAAGAATTCGTGGAAGTATATATTAAATGTAAGACATGGGCCTGAATGGCGTCAAAATTTGGACGTTTAGCATATTCTATTGGAATTCACAGAAAAGATGAAAGAGGAATAAAATAATAAGTATAATCAGCTCAGAAGTAAATTATATTAAATAAATGTTTGTCGATCATACATAACTAAGGGAAATGGGAGAACGTAGAATTTTGGCAACATTGATAAATGGCTATTAGTTTACTGTTAATCCTTACGTTAAAATACGGATAGGAGAGAAAGAGGCGACATAGAATGTGAAAATGTTCCAGAGGAATAGGAAAGGAGGTGCGCATATAGCCAGCACTAATTCCTTTGGACTGGCCGTGTAGTTGAGGAAGGAGTGAATAAGACGTTCACCTTTCGGCAATTAAAATTTAAAATTTACGTATAACAAACTTTGCTTAGGTAAATGTTTTACTATAAAATACGATATTTAATAAAGAATTAATTCGTAAATGTAACACTAATTCTAATACTCTCCCCTTCCATTCTCTCCTCTTCTCTCCCCTTCTCAATGAATATACTCAAATTCCGGCTAGGTTTAAATTGGGTGTTGTATGTTACGTACGCCTGCCTATATTCTCTTTATTTTTAATTTGAAACGTCTGAGCGACCTTTTGTTTTACTTCATGACATCTCTGACATCATATATTCGTCTATCACTCCTCTACATGACCCTTCGTTTACTGTATATATCCACTATTTTCATTTTTGAACAGCCTACATTTTGTTTTCAAATAAAAACAGGAAACTACCTCGTATTTGTAGCATAGGATAGAACAGTTTTGTTCTTGACGCGTTTGGGTTAATAGTGTTTGACAGAATCTGGCTACGAGTCCAGGAATAAAACTATAGTGATTGGTTTTTGTAGATACTGAGCAGTAGGTTGTGTCGCTGCACGGATTTCTAATACTGGTACTAGAAAGTCAGATAAGATACTAAGTATAAGACGAGACCTACTCAGAATCAGAGTTCAATTCATCAGATCTTTTTAACTTTACATTAACTATTTTATTTTCAACAGAAATTTTTGCTTTATTTTATTAGTAAAATTTTGCTGCGACGTTTAATATGTTTATAAACGCCTAAATACATATGTCAGAATATGATACTTAAGTGTGGTAGTAGTTAATTTGGAAATTTCAGGATTCCTTCTAACAGTGTTTAATATTAGTAGCTAATAATGTTTCGGATCACGTCTGCATATTTCACTTCCGCATTAATTCCATTAAAGGGATTTAAGGGCAGAATGAGAAATATATAGAGCACATATGTAAGGTTTTTAGTGAACTTAATATATTTTGTTCCTGATTAGTCTCAATGTAAGACCTCTTGAGAAATAACACAGATCTTCTATGGTCTATAAAGAACTTTGAAATCACCCACGCTCAATTTTTGTCCCCTTTCCTTACGTTAGGATATCCACTATGGTAGCTCTCTGCCGCTTGATAACATAATATATGGCAAGCAGGCAAGAACGAGAAGTTGCCTAAATCGCTGCCCCTGTAGTTTGATCTCAGGAATATAATGCAAGGCGAATTAGAAAACGGACTGCCTCGAACGTCAGAGACAGGTAAAATTCGGTTTATTTTTGCATGTATAAGTAGTTACTATGACAGATCTATATAACGCTATATGATATAAAAATAAATGTGATATTTCATACACCTTTGCAGTTGTAAACTTCGCAAGCAAAGTGATCTTATTGTAGAGATTTCATTTAATCTCTCTCCCTCTTTGAAAGCATATATAACATGTCTGTTATGCGCATTATATATTTAAAATTGCATTTCTTCAAAAAATAGTAAAAATTAACAAGAAAGTATCACAATTTGGCTTTCAAAGCAACTCCCGTATAGAAAGCAATTCCAGCGGATAAGTTATTCGTCATATTGAATTGTGCTTTATATGAAAAGGATTGCGACAGATTTCACGCATTGCGGTGTTCTAGGACTAATGACTCAACTACCTTACACATTGTGTGAAATTATTTATATTATAAATAAGATAGTTATAAGGGTTACAGTCACGTCCTCCAAAGTTGTCACTTCGGACAATGAACGAAACGGGTAAAATGATACTCAAATGATCCTAGGGTCCATTGAGATTAGAGTTATCCGACATTCGTCTCCTAGTGTAAGGGAAAACCCCGGAAAACCCGTATCCAAGTAACTCACCCTGCCCGAGATTCAAACTCCTCACCTCTTGAACGTGAGGCACACACGCTACCATCTACAGCACCGAGGCACGCCATATGTATATCACGGCCCATTACAAATATTTCTAATTTTGTATATAATGTTAACGTTTATTTGAAGTTTAATGATTGCACTAGGGAAATACGAAATTAAGTAAAGAAGAAATGTTAAAGTCAGAAATTTAATTAGTAAGAACCAAACCGAGAGAACGGATACTCATAAGAAGTTAAAATAAGAGATAAATAATGCACGTGGAAATGCAATATTCTACAAAAAGCACAAAATCGTTTTACAAGATAGGCATTTTAAAGGAAACCAACAACCATCAGTATGGGAAACAACAATACTTAGAAACTGAATGGAGAATTTGTAAATTAAGAATAGAAATGAGCAAATAGGTACCAAGCATGGAATAGGTACAACCATTGCAGTCTTGCCGTAATGCAAAGAGACGGCCCATCGCAGAAATAGCCAAAGTGTTATTCGCTTTAGTGCCCAATAACCTTATCTTTTCTTTATATACCATAATATACTGAATATGCATTTGCATTCACCTCAAATGCATGCTCCCTGCTTACCGTACTGTGTGGTCAGAGAGCCGCGTAATCTGAGATACAGAGTGACGTCTTCATATGCAGTGAAGAACATCAACCAAAATCGAAGGTTTCTAGGACTATATGACGCAGGGTAGTGTAATGTGAGACATAGGTCCTGGGAATAATGCATAATTATTAACTGGCTTACAGCCATGCATCAGGTCTATGAAGAAAGGAAAATAACGCTTTTTGTCAAAAGACTGACGCTGTTTCAGTCTCCTGGAAGACCCACCTTGAACTTTTATCACGTAACAAACCCTTGAAATGTTTTTTTTTTTTTTTTTTGAGTAGCACATTAATTCAGTTTGGTGAAACAATTTGCACCTGTCCTCTTACAAATGATCACAAACCATTTCGATGAACATGCGTCATTATACCTTAGAGAGCCACAACCCTGATTGCAGTATAATTTGTCCCCTAGCACATATAACAAATCTTATGATTGCAATGAACATGTTTACGATGTATAGCTCCAAGAAGACGGCGGAAATCGGGCATGATCCATACTGGGTCATTTTTTCACATTGCGTATTGCTATAGGAAAAAGTAAAAGAAAAAGAAACCCTCTAACTGTGTGTTAGGAAAGCAACCTTCCATGTTTAAGATAGGGATGGCAATACTTGTTTTTTTTACATTATTACATATTTGTGTGTCTAAAACAAAATTAAATATAATGTATTGCCAGTTTTAGACACACTGGAAATGTATTAGTGGCTATAGGTGAATTTTATTTCATTTAAAATGGTAAAATTAATTAAAATGCTCAAAAAGTTTCTAAATCGTTTCGGATAAAACGTAGTTCATCCTGATGGTGTCAGTTTAGAAACCAGAGTATCAATGTTATATGTATCTGTGTGAGTGAGTAAGTGAGTGAGTGAGTAAGTGAGTGAGTGAGTAAGTGAGTGAGTGAGTAAGTGAGTGAGTGAGTGTGTGTGTCTGTGTGTGTGGTTTTCTTTTTCTTTTTTTCTTTTTTTTTTTTTTGAAGAACTATTGGACCCCTCAGTCATAATTCAAATTTTATTTAAGCATACCAGGCAGAATCATTTGTTGTTCTCAATGAAAACGTTTTTCATGCCAAAACTCATATAACTCATTTTCAAAAAGTTGCTGCCTTTATTTTAAAATATATTTTATATTTTATATAGTAAACTTAATAATCTAAATATTTGTGAAATGGCCTTTGAAATTCTATGTATTATAATTATATTTTGTGAAGGAGTTAACATAACATACACAGCAGATGATTGCTGTAAGATATACAATGATTGTGAAGACATTTTTTCATGGGATAAACCACTTTACAAGTATTTTCTATTCGTTTTCCAAATGGGCCAGTGTTTAAAGCAACATACATTTGAGACATCAAATCGTAACTGCTACATATTCAGATGATTTACAAAACGTTTTACTAGGCTGTTTATGGGAACATGATTTTAACTGTAAATTATAGTTTAAATCTTAGAATGACACTCTTTGAAATATCAAGCTTTGATTTTTAGTAACTTCTAATGTCTGTATTACCATTCCTTTAAATTAACGTCCTCCAATGACTATATATGAAACAGGTGAAATAGTATCCAAATTACCTCAGGTTAAATGAGGTTAGAAGTAGCCAACATTCATATTTCAGATAAGGTAAACCCTCTCTGAAAACTTTATCTAGATAACTCACCCTGGCCAGATTAGAATTCATGATCTTCAATCAGCGGTAGAAACGCTACAAAGACCCTATAGAGGAGGGTGGTTGGTTGACTAAATATACGAAATACGATGTTTAAGTGATCAAAAATTTCTATTTTAATAAGTCATAGCACAAACTTTCTCGTATTTTAATTGAGTTTATGGAGAGGGGGAATTTCTTCTAGGTTTTTTCTCTTAAATTACTATAGATGATGAATTCACAAAAACAGTACCTTGAATTAATTAAAGTCTGCATTTGCACAGCGTTAGTTGTATAAAAGTGCTTTATTTGAATCGCGTGTGTTCAGAATTGAAATTACTCCAGCTGGAACTATGCTAGTTCTATGTGATCATTCCTTTTTATAATGGTTTAAACTATAATAAATACGACTTCCGTAAGTGTAGTAGCCAATTAGGTAACAGGACACAAAAATTCTCGTAGTAAAAACCATAGAAAAGTATTTAGAGAGAAGAAACGGCAGTATATACCTAATGTAAATCGCGAAGAGGATGTGCAGTAGTTCTATGACGATTTCCTTTTTCTTGTAAACACAAGTATGATGTTGCATTTACATGACTTTATCTATCATTCGAAAAAGCGTATCATTCTATCTACGTTATGACTGACATAGATTTGTGTGGGAAACACATAATTTCAGATTTCCTTCTAGATAAAATGGGCAAATGGGCATACAGCAACCTTAAGCGATAGTTAAACCTTTCAGGAGCAGGTCGCTAATTGTTGGTTTTGAAATTCTGTTTTTGCACAAAAAAGGTGATAAAATAAGCAAACAAGGACTTATAATTTAATTGAAGTATAAATACCAGAATGTTTTATATTAAATAATTTTAATTCGGTGTGTGGCTAAGCAGTGGTTTCAAGATATTATTTTCAGAAACTATGATATCACAGGCATATTTGTGTCCGATTCTTCAAATTGAATATTTAACACAACGTGTGACTGTATACTTTTCATTACAAGCATATCTGTAATACAGTTGGTGAGAGGCGTTCATAAGTATCTTTTATAATTTCCCGAAAGAAACTCTTTTTGTTAGTTGCTACCCTACCCCTGTTCAAACGCTTGAAATGCTATTAAGGCACCACTTCACCTAGAATATTACAAAAAGTAAAACTAAAACAGCAAGATCATGGGACATTAAGGGGAAATGTTTATTATAAAAAATATAGTTTGTACTTACATGTTGATCGTATAGACCGTTACCGTTTATATTTCCTTTGATTTCAGGATATAATTTATTAATTTGTTACAATATACCTAAGTTATTGTATATTTCCAACGTAAAGTGCTACTTGTATTCCTGTTCATTTATTTCAACTTATATAGTTACTGTTTACTGCTTGCCTACATAGTACAAGGTATACATGGCAGTATCATACAGGAGAATGTCCTTGTACTTTTAGCTTAGTACTTCGTAGCTGGTTTTAACTGTCTGGGACTCCCATTTTTAATACTGCTGGTATTAAAACTGACAAAAGGCTTTCTTTCAGAGTTACGTTGTGACGAATACTTTCCTGGGTAGCATGATATAATAAAAACTAAGAATCAAATTATTTCAATTCAGCCGCTACATTGCTACTCAGCTTGATCATTTCTATACAGTCTTCTTACAAGCTAGTATCCATTTCTAGTGCTAATTGTTTCTTCACTGTCACAGTAATACAAAATACATGTAGTTTCTGATACAACTGTAATACATATTTCAACCACATTAAACTAAACCTGAAGATTACTAGCTTTATAATGAGCAGTATTCTTGAAATACAGCATTTTAAAGAAGCATTAATGATATATTCCTAACATGTGAAAAATATGACGAATAAAATGCACTTTTCTCGTAAAATTATTCCGTTTTGCTAAATTTGTGCCCATCGTGGTAATCGCTGTATGTTTCTAAGATTGATATGTAAAAGGTTACTTCTATAACCTTTTGACCTATAGTTGAGAGCGGGTAAACATTAGTTTGTTTATGCATTATGGTTCAGTTTACGTTTATTAATACATTGTGTAGCAATGAACGTTTACTAATATATTACCGAGGTTTATAAAAGTGGATTCCATGGCTTGCAATTCATCTTCGCTTGGTCTGACCTAACGAACATTTCCAGCTTTGCTGCGGAAATACCGAACCTTCAGTTTTCGTTACTACCACTTGCTATCCTTAAATGTGCTGTTGTGAAAAGAGGGTGAGTGGTAGATGTACTGCATGAGGTAACCAGTATAGAGTATAGAGTTTAAGCTTCGCTGGCTATGACTTACAGAACAGCTCACTTTCTAGTGGTAGCCTTCGAGAGTACCGTGCATTTGAATTTATTGGCCATACTCGTCTCCCTACTTTCTGTGAGTAACAAAGGACTGTCTCAGAGGTTTGAAGTATTTACGTTTACAGAACTAAGTGTATAATAATTATACGTATACCGTATGTTACTGTGCACCATGAAGTATGTACACTTGACATTTAGTAACTACATGATTTAGAGGAAACCAATTTGCAAAGAGACTGATACGAGAGTTCAGATTTCACTCTCCTTGTGTAACATGCTTCTGACTACCCTGCACTAATGTTTGCTTGGGGTTGCCTTGCGGTCGTCAGTTGTTTGTTCTGCTACTTTAGGTACAGGTAGCAAACATGGGAAATCGAGATGCCAGAAGAACCAGAGAGGAACAAACAACCATCGTTAAATTATCTAGAGTACGTTTAGAAATTTACACAAAATGATACAAATAATCTTCAGATTGAAGGAGACAGAAGTTAGGTAACAGGGCTTTCGTACTTTTTTGTGTTACAAAGAGAGAAACATTTATTGTATACCACACAGGTAACCTCAGATATCATTACATTTTAATAAAGCTTACAGCATGTAAATTCAAGTTCTTCCAATTAGAGGAAGAGTAATACATCCCCTATTTTCAACCCCAAAATAATAAAATGTTATAAAGATTTACAAAAGGTATAAATTTTGAAACACGTACACATTGAAGGTATGATAAATTATTCCAAAGCGGGTAAAGGCTATGGGGTGGAAAACTTGTGGGCAAACCTCGCCTATTGCAAATTTCCACGTTCATATATTGCCTCTAACACCCCTAAGAAAAAGGGATGGAGGGATGAAACCTCAGGAGGCTACCGGCAGGGAGACAGCAGAGAAACGCGAATGTTCCTAACTAGTACTGAGAGTTCTTCATTCCGGCGTCAGGCCGAATCCGTCGTCTGCAAGAGTCGGCTCCAACTGACATTATGAGAAGTACTTCGGGCCCAGCATTGAACACTTCCAGTTGGGGAGTTGTTCAGATGGGTTGGTCTCAACAGGGCAGTGGTTCCCTTCACTAATGGGTATTGGGTATGTCTGGCTAGTTTTGCAGCCCAGATAGTGTTGAGAGACTAACGGTACTAACCTGGAGCAGGTATGCTAGACCATAGGTGGCCCTATCAAGGTCGTTCTGTGGTTCTGCCTGATGTATTGATGCGCGTAAGTAGTAATAAGGCATTGTCCTAAAGGCATTACATACGGAGCTGCTACGGTGGCTCCATGGTTATGATGGTCACTCCGTGGCTGAGTGGTTAGACCGCTAGGCTCCTACCAACTTCGGCCTTGGTTTCACTCAACTCATTACACGGGTGTGCCATCTTCATTTCGTGTATCATCAGTGTCACCGTCTGCGATGCCCCATGTAGTAAACTCGGGCGTTAAAAACTACACATTTTACCTGGTTATGAAAGGGGAGCTTCGGCTGCGAGGTAGACCTTAACATTAACTGGTCTAGCACCGCCTTATATCGTGAGCCTGAAAGCACTCCTAAGTATGATATTGCGGCAAACCCGCATACCAAAGTTAAATTGACTGGGTTATAATTGGAGCAATGAGTTCTCTTATCCTAGGTGTATGGCTATAGAAAATGGATTTTGGTTGTTTTTGGCTACTCACTTGTATCAATAACACTTCGGTTCGTTGCAAAATTATTTAGTTTAATTCTTATAAGTTTGTTTGATCCTGATTGACTTGTGTAGGTGACCACCTGTTAGTAAAATTCCTAACATAAATTTAGTTCACTGGAAACCCTGGATCACTTGTTCAATGTTACTTCCGTGCAGTTACTTCCTTACACGGTGACTACTTTGCTATAATAAACTTCTAGTGCTGCTTCCCCTCCTGGTTACGCTATTTTTAACTTCCCTACATTTCAGACTTATAAATTTTCGCTTCTGCTTCTTAACGCGCTTAAACACGTCTTTCCTCCCGTAGTATAACCTTTTAAGTAAGTTTTTGTTACTCGCGATTCAGTTCGAACCTTATTCTAATCCCCTCTCTAAGTTTATCACGTGATCAAAATAGTTCATCCTTCTCAAATTTTACATTATTATTGGTTTCCCATTTACTTCGAAT
This sequence comes from Mantis religiosa, assembly GCA_030765055.1. NCBI lineage: Eukaryota > Metazoa > Arthropoda > Insecta > Mantodea > Mantidae > Mantis > Mantis religiosa. The sequence goes on from CM060950.1 coordinate 98,743,629, forward strand.
TCTCGCATTGGTTTGCAAAACTCATTTAACTCAATGACGTTCAGCCCACCCTGAGTTGAGGAACGCCTACCCTGAGTTGTTTGTAACGTCATACATCGTTATTAAATAAGCAAAGTAAATCCCTTTAGCGTTCATGCTCCGCCAAATTTTGAAAACCCTTTTGTCCCAACAAATTCCTGGCTGGTAAATATTCTATAGTTCTAAGACATTGAACCTTTTCTTGCACAACGAGAGTAATGGTCCTCCCTTGCTGTCTCTCCCAAGTGTGCAGATTTTTACAAGAATATTTTCTCTTCCTTACCTGGATGCTAGTATGTATGCTATATTAAATTATATTCTTCCCTTCTTATTGTTTAAGTCAACAGCTGTTTTAATCTTTACACTATCCATTCTAATTCCATATTAATGTAACAAGATTTTATATTAGTTTAGCAAAGCATTTTCATTAATTTATTTTCGTTTTAATTATCTGATTTCAATTAATTCGCCACCTCCTAATCGTTGCCTGATAGTACGGTTACGATATTGTGGTATATACCGGCATTCGCCTAATTGCTGAGTGAAACCGGGCGCTGATGACCGCCGTAGTTGAGCGCCCTTATATGCATCGTAATTGCTGAGTGAAAACCACAAATAACCCAAGTTAAAGTCCGCGGTCGACAAGGATTAAACAGCGACCTCCTGAATGCGATATGCAAGTTACGGCAGCGACACCATGTTTGGTATAAACAATTCTAAGATTGCTTTGGCATTGTAGTGGTTATTACCTATTTTCCAAGAAATGTAAGAAGAATGGCGATCATGATGTACAAACTAAGTCGTTAACAAATCCCATGCAAATAGAAGGCACAGGTGATCCAAAGGCAGACGATCTTCTGTATAACGTTACGATTCATACACTTGAACTATTTACCGATATTATATAGCACAAGGTTAAAGTTGAAGAGTTGGTATGGAAACTTTATAGACATGCGCTTCGGAACTATTTCCATGAATATTGACGGCACCGTATTAGGTGCATCCCTAATGTGAACACTGCAATGCTCGTGGCCCCCCTCCCCACCACTTATAACGACCACGGGACTAAACATTAACTAAGTAACAGAAAGCTAAGATGTTATATACATGTTGCTTATGTAGCAGTTGCTCTTAGAGGTATATGATGTAGAATATACAATGAAACAGAATATCTCGTGCATTGCAACCTATATACAGCTAATTTGGCTGTCATCACCCAAGAGATATGAATAAAGCGAGAAACACGTTTGGTGGTCACAACTTCACTGAGCAAGCATCCCCACCAGCTGCCCCGGACTGTCTCATACTGCATGAATAGGCTTAGAATGTAATGTACTCAGCTTTATTTCTCTTCTGTCTTCCAACAAAAATATATTTTCCACTGAAGCCGCTCTTATATGCTTCTTAGTTTAAGCAATTGTAATGCAAATGATTATTGTAATTCCTATAGTTTATTACAGTGTTAAAATATACATTATATTTAATATTTTAACCGCTTTATGTTTTTAAATGAATGAGGTAGCTTTACTAAAAGGTGTATAATAGTTTACTACATGAAATAGAAGTATAATAATGAATAAGAATGAGAAAAGTAGTAACCAATTTAAATAATTAATATATTTAGCGTGAAGGAGATTTTTACCTTATTCTTTAGTTGTTGCTTTTTTACTTTTATTCAGGTTTAATTTTTTTTAGTTTTTGTTAAGTAATATGGAAACGAAACGGGTGGAATCACTTCTTCGGCCTACCTAACAGCAAAAATCAGCAAAGTCGAAAGGACAGGTTTGACGCTCCATGAGAGCTGATACCAGGAGATAAAAGAAAATGTGTCTCATACGTTACTGCGTAGCTAAAAATTTCGGGATTACACCAAACATTTCGCATCCTCTAATGACCGTTGCCGTCAAAATACCTAATCACATTTTCGCTCCTGGCCAAATATTAAGAGCATTCCACTGTGATGTGCTTTTTGAGATCTCTATATCTCCAAGGGTTGCCCACAGTGTTCTAGACAAAACATGAATTTCACAGGCTTTTAATTTTTGATCATTACCACCTAGCATGGAAGACTTCCTTTACTTATTAATTAGAGCATTTCGATAAATACTTAAGTGCCAAAACATACAGGCAACAGCCTATTTCTAAAATTGTGAAAGTTATCTATGAAGTTACTCAGAAACAAAACTTTTGCTTATATTCTGCTATTTTCGTGAATATGTAAGCTTTATTGGTTAATGATTTCGGGTAGCTTAGTCTAATAAGAAATACCAGCTATAAAGGAAAACCAGTTTTAAAATACCTTCTAAATAGTTCTTCGTATAGGACACGGGTCTTTTATCCCTAATGCCATTTTAGGTGTAGGTGAGGTAGACACAACTATGAATCAGAGGGAGATAACCAGGTATGGTTGAACAGCCCGGTCTTCGAAATGAAATTGAAGGAAATAGATGAACGAAATGTCGGCGAAGTGGATGAACGGGAAGATGATAACGGGATAATTTATGGAAAGGCGGCGGAGGAAACCGGAAATCCTGAAGAAAAACACCCAATGCAGTGTTGTCAACCACAAGTCACACTTTGCGATAGTCTGGGATCGAATCCGGGCCGCCTTGGTGAGTGTCAAGCGGTCTAACCGCTCGGCCACAGTGCGGCCACTAAATAATCCTAGAGCAATTTACTTCAATGGAGTAAGGCAACCCAGCTATCTTGCATTAACTGTACTATTTGCGCTCTGAAAAGATTTTTCACTTGAATTTAGAACAAGTGTTGGTGTCCGCTTCATTCCTGGGAGCTGTACCATCTACATCGGTTGCCCTGAGGTTGCGGTGGGACTTCAGTATTAGTGTCATATTGGAATAGTTAGTGAACCCGTCCTTGCTAGGCTAATCGTTGTCTGGATATGGCCACCTTTTAAGTCTCTCCTCCCTCCCGTGGATTGCATTGGAAGCACGAGGCCCAAAATGGCCTATGTGCTTCTTGTTTCTGAAACCGCTCTGCCTGGGTACTCCTGAACCCTTTTGGCAACAAACCATAAGAATTTTAGTTAATTGATGGAAATTAATCATTTCTCCAAACTAGCCGTATATAGGCTAAGATATTTGATGGATGGAGTCAACATGAAAAATTCAATGCCATGGCCGGGATTTGAACCACGGATCTCCTGGTTTCCGTCCAGTCGCTCTTAACCTTTGAGCTACCATGGCCAACGTGCCTTCCTGACATTAAATTCTCCAGTTGACTCGTATATTTTCCCCGGTAGACCACTAGGGGCTCTCGCATCCGAGATACACTGTTTGTGGCGACAGTTAAATGATGAAGCCTGGGACTTAAGTACTTACAATAGTAAGTCGCCACAAACAGTGTATCTCGGATGCGAGAGCCCCTAGTGGTCTACCGGGGAAAATATACGAGTCAACTGGAGAATTTAATGTCAGGAAGGCACGTTGGCCATGGTAGCTCAAAGGTTAAGAGCGACTGGACGGAAACCAGGAGATCCGTGGTTCAAATCCCGGCCATGGCATTGAATTTTTCATGTTGACTCCATCCATCAAATATCTTAGCCTATTTACGGCTAGTGTGGAGAAATGATTAATTTCCATCAATTAACTAAAATAATAAGAGTTAAATGATGAAGCCTGGGACTTAAGTACTTACAATAGTAAGTCGCCACAAACAGTGTATCTCGGATGCGAGAGCCCCTAGTGGTCTACCGGGGAAAATATACGAGTCAACTGGAGAATTTAATGTCAGGAAGGCACGTTGGCCATGGTAGCTCAAAGGTTAAGAGCGACTGGACGGAAACCAGGAGATCCGTGGTTTAAATCCCGGCCATGGCATTGAATTTTTCATGTTGACTCCATCCATCAAACAATAAGAAATTAATACCTTATGAGGATTAAGTGCTTTACCTTGAAAAGTGTCACTTTTTTGCCTTACGTATAAATTAAATGCCTTTTAAGTTGATTCTTACTAGAGAAGGTAAGACAACGTATCTCTTTTACATGTAGATATTATTTTATATGTTAATTCTCATTGTATTTATGAAAATATGCACAGCCATTTATTTTAAGCGTTTATGTAAAAATGTATACCATTAGTTTTTACATTGTGTTTTAACTGGTGTATAGAAAGCTCTTCTACATTTCATTATCCCCCGCACATCATATTATATTACAAGTTAAATGCTCAGCGATTGTATACTCAGCGTATGACATATTGAAAGCTTTATTTGCAATTCACTATCACTGCGTCATGTGTTATACCCAAGGAATAAAATCTCCTGACTAATTATAATTAATTTCACTATTTCGATAGTTTCACATTAGCGCCTACATTTTGGGGCTTAAAAAGTCATTAACATTGAAGGTTCGATGGATTCAAAACATATTCCCATATCATAGTTTTCCCATTTGTGTCAGTAATATTAGTTTATGGTCAACGATAATTATTATTTATTCTGAATTATGATCCCCCCTGTGGTGTAGATGATGCATCAAAATGTACCCTTGTAATTCTGTGTTTCTCATTTGACATTTGTTAAGCCTTTATTGGGATTTATTAGATTTTTATGTACTGTTGTCTGTATAGATAAACTCGTTGTACTATTATTGACAGTGATGGTTTATCTACTTTCAGGTAGTAGCATAGTTTACTTCCCCAAAAAGCAGCTACTGCTCTATACGGTATTGCACTATTCAATTTTTGCATAAAACAAATCTAATTTATGCCCCATTTTGCCGGAAAATAGCTTTGGTGAGGAGAGCCCCTTTAAATTAATCTGTTTAAACAAGTTTCAACTGTTATCTTGGAATTTTGAATGAATTTGCATGAATATGATGTTATTACATATTTTCCATGAATTAACAACCACAAGAGCAAATTTTATTCAATAGATGTTTGGCAAACCATTTTGGAAGGTACATTCTGATAGCAGTTACATCGCAGAGAGCATCTAAAATGCCGCAAGAATGTCACAGATACCTATTACAATAGAAAAAAAAAACCTCACTTAGGAAATTTTCATACGCAGTCTTCATTAAGTAGTGTACAACTCTATTTAAAATACGCAGTTTGGAAATTTGCTAATACGTGGGAAGCTAAACTTAGTAAAACGTTTTAAAAAATCTGGAGAAATGTAGAAAATATCAGATAAATAGAACTGAAATGTGCAATAATGCCGCCCTCGTAGTTTGTTTAGATTACCAAGTTATTCTTTTTATTTTCATTTCTATAAATATAGAAAATATATACATAAAAGCAATGTTAAACAAGCGCACATTGTAATACGCTTAATGGTTCTAAGTAATATTTTTTTTTATCTTTTTGACCAACAATTTTCCCTAACCTGGCTTCCTGAAGCACATAAATCACCCACATACATACACACATCTGTTCCCGTCTCCAATCCTGAATGGTAAATGGTAAATAAATGAGGGAAAACAAGGGCAGGAAAATTCGTGAAAATACTGGGTGACATAACATATGAATACTTGAACAGTGCAGTAAAACTAAGAAGCATGTAAGTAAACATTTTATTCATATATAATCTAAGACTTACAACCTATCACTTAAGAAACAGTGATGGAATATATCATTTTTAAATAATCCTCTGCCACCTCCTCATGACTGCCACTACGTACTTCAAACATTCTCGATTGTTGTGTGTCACCTTGTATATGTACCCTCCAGTATTCATCTATTGACCAAAGAGAACCACTAAATAAATAACAGGTAAGGACAAACGATAGAACCTGAAAGCTCAGGGATTGTGGTCTCTCTATGGTAATACCAGTGCTAAATTATTATAAGAAGTATATTGTAATTCAAGATAAATTGTGCAAAACATTTATTTTGTAAAAAAATAGAAATATTAATGTAAAGACTGACTATAATGATTCACCAAACACTGAAAAAGTATCAGAGAAATGAAAAATTAGATGATGCTCCATTTATAGCACCAAACAATCTCATAAATGGAAATAAGGCTCACACTGCCAAAATGATACTAATAATTGCACCAAGTTTTGTTCACAGGCTGTCAGTCTTTGTTTTAAAAATTAAATATGTAGAAAAATGCAGTAATTTAGTAACAGTAGCTATTAATTTTTTTACCTTCTGATTTCACTACGAAAAGGAAAAGAAAAATACAAGATTTTGACAAATTAAAGCGTTTGTAAGTGTTAATATTGAGCTAAAGCTTTGATATTTGTATATCGTCGAATCAGTGCAATTAAATTATTCTCATTACATAAAAACCACCTAGATAAAAAATATATTTTTATAAGTTCTAAGTGCAAGTTTTAAAGTGCAAGACCGATATCAACCGCTAATCAGGAAACTGTGTTTCTTGCAACCATTGAATACTGTAATTTCGAGTTTTCCCCTCACTTTGTTCAGGAATATTTTATCTCGATTCCATATGACGCAGGTTTGTTTTGAGAGTCAGTTTTGGTATTTCTCCAACCTGCAAGAAGTTCACTGTTAAATAAACTTTCACGAATCACATGTCAGTTTACACTGTTTATGTATATTGTGACTTTGTGGGTTCGTAGAATTAAAAGTCCAAGTTGCAGAAATTCAAAATGTTATTTATTTCCGTAGAAACACACTTTGGACAATCCTTACATTACCAGAGTTTCGTCACATACACAATTATAATCTTCACAGGTCGTTGACCACAACAATCAGTTTCTCAGTTCTGATTACACTCTGTTTGCAACTCCGTTACAGCTCTGTTTTTCGACTGTGTTTACGACCACTCCGCTGGCATGTCGCCTTCTATATATACCACTAGTGATATCACTGGACATTTCTGGAATATTCTGTATCAAACAAGAAATCGACACTTCTCGGTCAATCAAGATATCACTAGAATGTTCCATTCACCTCACGTTATCTGTATTGGCACGTTATCTCCGTGCTATATTTATCTGCTTAGGCAAGCTCTTTAGCTCCGTGATACAATATATATGTATATATATATATATATATATATCCGCTTCGGTGGACTAGCTTTTTCCTCTTCGTCCGAAAGTTTCGCCAAAGCAAACCACCAACAATTTGCACGCTTTTGCAAGCTCTTAAGTGCGCCGCGAAATGAAAGCACATTTCTGTATTTCATATCCGTTTTACTGTCACATGTTCTCACCTCCCGATGGCCTAGGTATCTTCCGGTCGACCTGTAGATGAGTTTCGAACCCAGTAAATTCTTCACCCTCGGATCGACCGGCTCTGCGCTAAGTCTCCCGCTCTACACTTTTGGGTCAACCTATGGCTTCAGTTGGTCATACCTACTTGGACTTACTAACCTAAAAATGCGCGATTCTTGATAAATTAATTCATACTCCCGCATATAAAGCTAATCTTGTTGAAGTGTTGTTTATTGCTTGCCTTCAATTGCAGAACCAAAGTATCTGCACCTTAATAGCCTGTATTTCTGTAACCCACTACGTTATGGCTTAAAGTTCTTTAACCAAGGAGGATATTTAGGAACATGAACGAAAAATAAATAAACAAAGTAAACATATTCAAAATAACAAACAAGTGTTCCAGGATTTCATAGGACTTCAGACTACACGACGTTCACCTTTTCAGATTAAGAAAAAAGCCGAGAACAGCTAATATCCTGTTAACTCGGTTCGAAGATGTTCTGTGTGAACCACCAAACGTGTTGCTTTGTGACTGGCTAAACGTTACTTCTGAGAAACACACAGTATAATGAGAGACTTTGGAGAACTTTATGATCTTTCTCAGATTGGAATGATCCTGTTGTAAAGATATGGGAGGAAAGTAATGAAATTCAGAGAGTGAAAAGAAAACCTCATAGGCGTTTTATTGGTATGAAAAAGTTCATTTCATTTAGTTCTTTAAAACACAATCAGCGCCGGGTCTGTAGTGTTGAGGATTGCGGGGCGGTTGCTGGCGTAGTAATAGAACCACTTTCTGTGGCCTGTCATGCCAGTGACTACCCAGGGTTCGCTCAGTTCATCTCTTCCTCCAAAGGGTTATTAAATGCTATATATCTGTGTGGAGGACGCAGTGCAAGAGATGTTCCCTGTGTTTTCTACACATTACCTTTTACTCCTTTAGCTCCCAAGACTAAGAGATGAAACCCTCTCACACGAAGCTGTGAGAAGAGAAACAGGGACAGCGCTGTGAAAGTGCATAATACGAGTATTTCCTAACTCGAAATTGGCCGAAGAGGACGACAAATATCTTATTAGCGATGCTAGGGATTTGTAGTTTAGCAACGAATCGCGCGATTTTCCTCTGGAAAAGCTCAAAGTGTGTGAATGTTAGCTTACCGAGCGAGATGGCCTTGAGGTAATTTGTGAGACCCACACTCAGGTTCGATTCCAGATTACTGCCTGCTCTAAACTTCGGCTTCTTTGTGATTTGATCTGATCGTTGGTGAATTATGGGGTTCTTTCCTCGTACAACACTTCTTTCATTCCGTTTCCGTTTCATCTTTCAATGTTTCGTGGCATATGGTGTGCCAGATGACGCGTATGCTTACCTAAAGATAACGGTACCCTTTGTGGATACTAGAGGACCTTTTGATGGAATGGTCGTTCAGTGCTCTTAGGTATCTTCAGCAGCTGAGGGGGTTTTCGGACCTCAAGTGGGTCAACGCCTCTAGGAATTCCTGTGTCTTGTCACAGCGAACTGTAATCTGGAGAGGTTCAGTCACCTCAGCTTTTCCTCCTGAGAAGTGATAGCCACAATGAATGTATATTAAGTCTTGTTGTGCAAGCTACATAATCCTAATCCTAATGTCATCACTTTAATGATGTACAAGTGTTCGTTTGCTGAAACACTCACTTTTAATCTATTTGGTGGAAAATGTTTGAACACCCATCTTTTTTGACGTTATTTCAATAGGGCCACCCATTAGCTTTAAGAATCGCCATAGTGATGAGAAATTCTTTATATTAGTTGAATTGTCCCTACTTTTTGGTTCAACAGACCATTTAAATGTTTCTATAGAATGAGAATGAAGTTGTTGTTTGAGAGAAAAGAAAGGACTTAATGGCAGAGGGACAAAATGGCATTACCAACAGGTGGGGGTTGGGCACAGCTCCAAGCATGACGCTGTCTTAGCTCCTCTGGAACCGTCACGCAGGTAAATTATACAGCATCCCACCGATTGGCGACCTCCCCTAGACCTGTTGATGCAAGCCAAAATTTCCCTTTATTGAAGGTAAAATATGCCGCAAGCGTCACCCAGTCAGCGATGAGGGGCTGCGATCAAATAAAGTTTTCCTTAACGCTCTCAGCTAACGTTAAAGCTGATGATATTATCCATTACAGAAATTTACGAAATATCATAATGTATCTTGTATTAGCATATTAAGCTTTCTAAACTTTTTATTGATAAAAGGCGTCATTGCATCTGGGAAATTTGATAAAAAATGAGAATATTTTCGAATATTTGTTTTTCAAATTTTTAGAGGTATTTCCATCCCGTGCTTTCATACTACATAATGAAATTTCCACTATCAGATATGTTTAAGCCAAAAATTGATGATTAATTTTTATTAGATGCTATAGTACAATATTTAGATAACCTGGTAATGCACTTTAAACTCCACATTTCTGATTCATATTCTTCTGTTTTCCTCCTTTTGTTCCAAAAGTTTCACATTTTTCAAAATAATCTTTGCACCAATTTTATAAGCTTTTGGTGTGCGATTTTAGGAGACCATTTAGAATTATTAGTTAAAATTTTATTGTAAATTAAAACAACCAAATACCTCGGTTTAAATTAAATACTTAGCATAACTCTATTTAAAAATTATAAAATGCAGTAACATAAAAACTGTGTTTAATATTAAAACATATGAAAAACTATTTCTTTACATTTGTGCCCTAACTTCAAAGCAATTGTTTCAGTTATGTACGATAAATCTTAGGGTGCAAAGAATATTTCAAATTCATTGCCTGAAATTTTTGAACAAACATATTTAAGATTACAGAAAATGTTCACTCTTCCTAAAGCTATGATGCTAATATCTGACTTGTTCAACAAATATTCTTATAACTTTCGAGAGTCTTTAATATTTTCTGAGAAAAAAATTTTATCACAAAAATGTATGGATAGCCAACCAAAATTGTCACTGAAAGCACATTTGGGTATTTGCTTTCTTAAGAAAACAACATGCAGCGTTAACATTGCCTTCAATATCCAAATAGGTAATACAATGCTCTTATATATATACTGGAGAGAAAGGATTCTCTCCATAATTTCTTATGTTTTTAAAATCACTACTTGAACATATTTTACTGAATAGCTATATTATTATTATTATTATTATTATTATTATTATTATTATTATTATTATTATTATTATTATTATTATTATTATTATTATTATTATTATTATTATTATTATTATTATTATTATTATTATTATTATTATTATTATTATTATTATTATTATTATTATTATTATTATTATTATTATTATTATTATTATTATTATTATTATTATTATTATTATTATTATTATTATTATTATTATTATTATTATTATTATTATTATTATTATTATTATTATTATTATTATTATTATTATTATTATTATTATTATTATTATTATTATTATTATTATTATTATTATTACTATTATTATTATTATTATTATTATTATTATTATTATTATTATTATTATTATTATTATTATTATTATTATTATTATTATTATTATTATTATTATTATTATTATTATTATTATTATTATTATTATTATTATTATTATTATTATTATTATTATTATTATTATTATTATTATTATTATTATTATTATTATTATTATTATTATTATTATTATTATTATTATTATTATTATTATTATTATTATTATTATTATTATTATTATTATTATTCTTGTTGTTGTTGTTGTTGTTGTTATTATTATTATTATTATTATTATTATTGTTGTTGTTGTTGTTGTTGTTATTATTATTATTATTATTATTATTATTATTATTATTATTATTATTATTATTATTATTATTATTATTATTATTATTATTATTATTATTATTATTATTATTATTATTATTATTATTATTATTATTATTATTATTATTATTATTATTATTATTATTATTATTATTATTATTATTATTATTATTATTATTATTATTATTATTATTATTATTATTATTATTATTATTATTATTATTATTATTATTATTATTATTATTATTATTATTATTATTATTATTATTATTATTATTATTATTATTATTATTATTATTATTATTATTATTATTATTATTATTATTATTATTATTATTATTATTATTATTATTATTATTATTATTATTATTAGTATTATTATTATTAGTATTATTATTATTATTATTATTATTATTATTATTATTATTATTATTATTATTATTATTATTATTATTATTATTATTATTATTATTATTATTATTATTATTATTATTATTATTATTATTATTATTATTATTATTATTATTATTATTATTATTATTATTATTATTATTATTATTATTATTATTATTATTATTATTATTATTATTATTATTATTATTATTATTATTATTATTATTATTATTATTATTATTATTATTATTATTATTATTATTATTATTATTATTATTATTATTATTATTATTATTATTATTATTATTATTATTATTATTATTATTATTATTATTATTATTATTATTATTATTATTATTATTATTATTATTATTATTATTATTATTATTATTATTATTATTATTATTATTATTATTATTATTGTTATTGTTATTGGTGGCGGTGGTAGTCGTGGCGGCGGCGGCGGTATAGTAGTTATTGAGGTAGTAGGATTTCTCCATTTCTCGAGCATTGATGAACGATGTGATTTATTATGTGTGACGTAGCCTGTTAATCACTGCATACTGTTACTGCTTGGGTTCCTCATTAACGGACGTATGCCTGTAATAAAGCATAGTTTAAACTAGAAGACCCGCCAGCTGATATTACAGTATAAACCACTGGCATTTTGTCAGACAAAACCGCATATTTGCTGGCATATTATAGCATAAATGACCATGAGCATACAGTATGCAAGGGATTGCAGATCTGTACTGACCAATATCAAATATGCGACGTATGAATAGAATAGTAAGGCAGAATCTGGCAGTACTTTAACGCACTGGATATGTCCATGTTTATTGGGTTAGTGGTTCGCAGAGATAATCACGGAGAAGTAGCCTTCTCATGAAGCATAGAGACTGGAAGCACTATCCTCAGATAACATGAATCTCCTTGAAGTTACCACTTCTCCAAACCTCTCGATTTGTTTAAAGAAATCCATCGACTATGGTATACCCAAGATTATTTATTATATTTGTCCAAATGTTGGTGATATTATTTCTATTCTTTAAGATATAAAACTGTCATAAGGTAAGCATAGTTTGAAGGTTAAATAAATAAATATATAGAAACAATAGAAACAGTTATATCCCATAAAAACATGCCTAAAACACAATATTAGCACTAATATGAACATTAAGGGTGTTAATGAACTACACCAAAATATTTTCAGATCAGGTGGAGATATCTTAAACAAGTAATTTGAAAGCGGAGACTTATGGTCTGATGGTTCAAATGTGGAAGTTACGGCTACAAATTTCGGAAGTGCTAGTACGCCACAGCTAATGATGATACCATTTAAATGCACACAACACACGAAACTGAAAAGGCGTGTCGGAGCATTCTCTGTAGTACAATGATTATGGCGTTAGCTCTCTAGTGAAAAGTGAATGAATTCCAGTCTTCTTCACGTTTTTGCCTATTTTGTGATTTTCGTTTTTTTTTAATATTTGGTCTAAAATTTTAATTATTGTATAAAAGTATGCATTTTACGGAGTAACTTCGCCTTCTCATTTCAGTTAATCACAATTCTTTCTTACAAAGGTTGAACCCTGCTTAATACCGTCCCATGCTGTACGTCTGAATGGGAGGAGCTTAAACGGTGAAGGAATTTACATAACATAAAAAGTAAATGCATCTCTTTACGTCAGGTTTATAGAAACTGCTCGTAATGGAGACCTGCGTTTTCAATACAAGTGGCAAAGAAAGGACTGTCGTACTCTGTCCAAAATTCTTTGTGAGTATCGAATAACTTCATATGCTGCTATTATTCGGACAGTTTGGTCGTATTCAGAGGTAATAGGTGTTTCATACACCAAAATGAGGCCACCCCATATAAAGAAATCAATCGGTTTGAGCTCGGGAGAGCGTGCTGTCCAGGCTATAGTTGGACCCCCCTTCCATCCGACAGCATAAACATGGTTTAAATCAAAGTAGTGCTATTGCACTTGTCAATGAACTTCATATTCTTAGTTACGAATGGCGCTATTTCTTTCTATAAGGGTTTACGTATTAAAACACTAAGAAAAAAAACTTCACGAGAACATCCGTACCAATGACCTTTAGCACACCAATTTTTGGCCTTACGGTTTGTGCCAGCTCAACACGTACAGAAGTCTCACTAAAATAGGCTACATTATGCGAGAAGGCATTAATCGCTGTTCATTATTGCGCTGGCAGGTGATTAGTTCGAGATTTCAGTGATCTTTGAGGCATTTAATCTTGAGAACGCCGATAACGAGCTACTAAGTATCGATAGTTCTATACTCGGAAAGCAGTTTTAAAGATATTCTAATCTAATAATTTAACACACCTTGTTTAAATACCAGCTTATCAGCATCTAATCCCATTTAGGTACAATACAATTAACCGCGTAATGCTTAGCCGCAGATCATGTATCGCTTATCTCAACTTGCTTATATTCGTCACGTCTACAATCGCTGAAATTATTTCGGTGTAGTTCATTAGCGCCTGTATACTGCTCATACAGGCATTGCAAAAATTAAATATGTGTAAACCTAATTGTTTATGAGAAAATTTGTCTTATTTTACACTATATTTTTCAACATTTTTTTCAGCCGCAAAATCCCAATCGTATAGCATAGATGTTTACCACTTCAAGGATTAAAAGTGCAACATACACTTACTCTCCCTCTGCCTGCCTCTCCCCCGCTCTCTTTTCCTGGTTTTTATATTTGTCGACATACATATTACGCAATTGTCATGTGCACAGGGCATGGAAGAGGCTTCGGATATGATTTTAGGTTAAGTTAACCTCTGTTATACTGGCATGTGTTTACAAGCAAGAGGAGAAAAGAGAGGCACAATTCTCGTTCTCTGCCTGTCACCGAAGTCTGATGGGAGAGTATGGCATCATTCTATTACAACGAATAAAGGGGACACTGTAGCATAGACTGAAACCATCTGAGAGATAATCCAGATAGTCAATAAGACTGTATCCATAAACAGAAACGGTATCAAACTTAAGATAAAATGTAGGCAATTTAATTCAAAATGCATAATATGTATGACTGTTGTACAGCTTCAGAACCATCTTGTAAATGTTTCTTAGAACCTATACAGATCTGAGGTAAGTAGATTTTCATCTCAGCTCATATAAACTGAATTTGCTCTGCTAAGTCAAGCAATTATACTGTCGCAACGTAGCTGAGCAATGGGCAAGTAAATTCATTAGCTTTTCTGCGCGTAATAATTGAAATAAAAACACTGCATCGTATGTCATAGCTGCCACACTCAATACATTCCGAAAGAAAAAAAAAAAAAACAGACGCGTTCTATGTAGTTGGCATTGGAATTGCCACGCCAATGTAGATGTACTATTGTTTTGTGTTAGTTACTACTTCAGATTTCAAATGCCATGCACATATCAATCCTATACAGTGAACACAATTATGAATTCTCTCTCAATTACCAGAATGAGCTTTACAATACCGGGAAATTTGTAGAGCTTAGAGGAACATACAGGCATACTGTAGATAAAAGCAACTAATTGCTACGTTAGGTGAGGTATACCTGATGCATGGACACTCCATAACTTTCACGTACTATAGAGCATGTCAGTGTTTTTTTTTTAAAAAGGGACGCGGGCTATTGAACCTAGAGTGAACAGCGTTTCCATCCCAGACAAAAAGCCTGTTTGTGATGTTACGAAATTTTCATCAATGAAAGTCTATTGTTTTAAAAAATTACACTAATCTAATAGCTAGGTGACATATGGTTACGTAAATAACCAGCTTATAAGGTAAATAACCAACTATCAATGGACACCATATTGAAGTTATGAATAATTAAGTGTATTGGGTAGTGATATTCATAATGTTTATCACAGATACGTTCAACTTAATACGAAAGCGGTAGGATATGTACGTAAACTCCCCCCCCCCCAAAAAAAATAATTTTCAAACATGTACTTTAAGGTATATGAAATTCCCCACGGTTCAAAGTGTCAAAATCCTGAAATTCGAACTTTAAATTTTGGGATTTTGGGATTATACAGTTTATTTAACATTAAGCTTTCCAAGTAAAAATATAATAGACCATGTGGGACATTATTTTCTACATACAAATCATCTACCAAAAATCTAGAACTACTTTTCATATAAAGAATACTTTGGATTATTCCTGCATATTTAAGGGATTTATTATCAGCATCTGAGAGCTGAATAATTTTCATTCTGAAAAAATTTAAAAACCTTAGAATAACTAAGAGTAGAACACGAACAGATTTATGGTTTTCCAATATGACCAATTATTTCTACAGTGCTGCCCTCTTGCATTCAAATTACAGGAATGCATATTCACAAGGATCCCAATTCTTTCTTTGGAATTAATTAAACAATGACTTGTTTTTCCTTGAGATTTACTTTTGGTACCCTTAAGCTCAGAGGGGCAACCTATTTAAGAAGCACATATTCTGTGTATATTAAGCACTAGTTAATATCTGCGTCAAAATGTAGCCAATTAAGAGGTAACTGAATCCCGAGTAATACGTTTTAGGAAAAGATGCGCACAGGTGTGAGTAGTGTGTTTGCGTATATGTTTCTGCATGTTTATCTATGATATGTGAACAGCATAAATCAAAAACGAAAGCTCAGTAAACTAAAAAACAAATTAGCACGCAAGTGCTTTCAAAGCTGTGTCACGAAGACTTTATGGAAAATAATCCAACTTACACTTTATGCGAAATTGTCTTCATTCTTTTATATTTTCTTACCTAAATTTGACTAAAGTGCCATACATTTCAACCGCTTTTACACAGACACACACACACACACACACACACACACACACACACACACACACACACACACACACACACACACACACACACACACAAAATCCCTGAGTTTTCTGGGATTGGTCTTTGAAACTTTCTTTACTCTAAGCGAATTCTGTATAACTAATAAAGCATAACAGATTGACAAATTTTTACTGGACAAAGAAAGCAGACGTCGTCAAAGCAAATAGTATGAGGTAACTTTTAGCTGCTAATCATTTCCAAGATATTTTTGTTGTTATTTATTGGTTTGAGTTCTCCATTAATTCATAATTTTATCTACGGCAAATCATATCTTTTCATATAAAGAGAGCAGGATTTTGAATCAATTACATAGCGACGGGCTGATATGTTCCTTTTATATTACAAGGTATTCGGAGAATGAATTCTTTCTATTTATTTTATCATTAATAAATTGATCGTATGAATTAGTGGACGTATGCAAACTGAAAAATTATAAATTTGGGCTTCATGCATTTTAAAACTAACTCGTAAATTACGCAGAATTACAATGCCATTCAGGAAGACATCTTGTTGAAATTATACGTGAAAGTTTATCTGATAATCGAAGAAGCCAATTTGCAGCTTTACGTAGATATTTGTGCCCTTTGCCCTTAGAACTGTGATTTTTACAAACAATTCTTTTCCATCTCAGACTTAAATCCACCGTCAAAACTTTTTATAACTTTTCACTGTGCTACAGCTTTTAAGTTACGTTTTCTTTGTTTGGTCAAGTGATAACAATTAACGATTTTCATTTGACAAAAGCAAAAGTATGTGAAAATTCATTCCAATAACAGTGAATATCTTGTAGTTAGTTACCTCCACAAGCAACTAAATTGATATAAATTAGATGTCTTAACGAAATATACGATACATTTTTAGAAGACTTTATCTATCTCTTAGGTTTACTAACTATGCCAACTTCATTCAGAATGAAAATCATTACAGAAAAATTCATGGTATTCATTTTACTGGTTATAATAACAACATAGATTTTACTCATTTTAATAATAACACCGTCCTGCTTGCCCTTTTTTGAAGGAGTGGGCATTTCTGAATCATACTTTCACTGATTGCAAAACTGAAATCCGTTTTCGCGTACCACATCACAATTTTTTGCTATTAAAAAGTTCATATTTTGAATATTTTTCGTAATGTACGTACACACTGTAGTAATGTTACCGTGTGCTCATTGTTTGTTATAAAAATTATAAAGCTTATAATTTCAACTTTATTACTTAAAATGCGAGGTAGCGTAAGTATTATTGTGTTTGTGTTTCACATTTATCTGTTTATATTTATTAAAATCTACTATCTATGTCCACACTAGGGGATGTAAAAAAATTTTATGATTAACATTTATAAATCCAAAGAGTGGATTTATAGGTTCTTTATAGATTCTTCTCAAAAGTTATATCAGGTGTTTTGTTTCATAATGGAAAAATTCAAACTTCCATTCTTGGAACCCACTCTATTGTTTTATCATTAATTTCCAAAACTGGTATTTCTTTTTTTTCCATTTACATCCGCCCCAACTTAAAGTTATATCGGACGGTGAATTAATTGGGTGAAATGATGCTCAAATGAGTACAGGGTCCATGGAGCTTAGAGTTATTCGACATTCGTCTTGAAGGATAAAGGGTTTCCCAAAATATCCTGTTTTTTATGTCAATGGGGTAGAAAAGCTAGGTTAGAACACTGGGAAAGAGAACAGAGGCAACATAGAACTAATTTAATATAAAATGTGAACTTCTTATTGATTCCTCAAAATAAGTTTATCCACCTGTTCATGTAAAACTAGGTTTAATGAAACAATTTGTGAAAGTTCTAGATAAAGATGGAGTTCTTTAAATACCTCTGTGTTACATTTCCTGCATTATCCTATGAACATAATTAAAGCTGGACTATTCGTTGGCGCAAAGATTTGAAAAGTGATGATAGTTCGCGAATTCTATGGAAAGAGAAGTGAAGGATGCCTGGAATGCATTCAGATTCATTTTTTTAATTATTTCGGAAATAAAAAGTACCCACATTATCTTAAAATATAAAAGTGGTGTTACAAGTTTTAAACGCGTTAGTTGCAACATGAGTGTCAGAGTACGTTTTCTTTATTCCCATCTAAATTATTTCCCTGGTAATTTAGAAGATTTTGGTGAGGAACAGGGTGAAATACTTCAGCAGAATATAAACTTATAGAAATAAAGTATCAATGGAAGTGGAGTATTCTAATGATGGCGGACTGGTGTTGGATTTCAAAAGTGATTGCTCTGAATAACATGCGGGAAGGTCAAAGAGGGGAAAATTTAAATTGCAATATTGAGATAAGGTCATGAATCTGCTTATAATTATTATTAATTAATTGTTAATTAGTGACAAGTAGGCAATTATACTTATTGCCTAGTATTTCATACAAAATATTCTTGTTGAAAGAAATTTTCAGCAAGTTTCACAGAGCTTTAATTTTAATTCTGTTATTTATGAATAGTTTGATACCCTGACAAGGGGGAATATTTTCGAATTCAGAACAAAACGTCCGTGTACGATCTCACTTCAGATTAAAAAAGAACAGAAAATAAGTTTTGAAATGTACAGTGTAATCGATAGAGCCTTTCTAGAGGTAATAATAGAATTTGAATACTTTTCCTCCTCGACGTTTGTTCTATTTAGGGTAATTATATTGAAAATATTCATGTTATTTGTGTGGAAAAAGTTCAACGTAAATATCACGTTTCGTTTTCAACGGACATTTCGGTTTTTAGTTATGGTGTTCATCGAAGAAACAAGCTCAGAACGTTTAACTAAATGGTTTTTGGAAGTCTCAGAATGTGTATTCCCGATGATGTCTCAATACGCATGTTTGGATGAAATGAAAGTACAAAATGTCAAAATAGAGCTGCATGACCTTCTTTCATAATAAAAATGAACAATATGAATAATTAAATAATATTTGAAACAATATCCTTCAGATACCTGCCTGTCTATACCCATACATATCTGAATGCTTCACTGATTGTATATAATTGTTTAGTTAAGGTTCAAAATAGTTATTAACACGCATTTGGTTACGTATAATTTGAAATACATTGAGTTTTACAGGACTGTAATGCATATTTCCTTACTTTAGTGAATGATTGAATCCACAACGGTTTCAAGTTGTATTCTGCTTTTACCACATAACCTATATCTATGCTTCATAGCTTTTTCCTCACTTCATTTGACTTGAAAGTGAAAGTAGCTGAAACATGCATAATATAGTCAACGTAGTTATTTTGATTAATATTTTAAATAATTTGGTATTGTTTTAATTGCTATATTCCAAATATTTGCATGCTTAAGGGTCTGTAATTTTAAATGCAGAACCATTTTGATGGCCATTTATTCTGTTTAAGCAATTAATGTAGGTAAATGTGTAGAACTACTTGAGTTAAGCTTCTTAAAACCCTCTTGTACAGTTAGTAAACAGATTTTGCTTTCTCTCCTGCTTAAAACTAGGCGCTACTAAGACCTCAATTCTATGACACAGCTGTAAGAGCTATTTGTTCTCTTGTTTGCAACTACGCTTTTGTTCGCGGCAGTAAAGAGCATTTTGAAGCATCTCATCAAATTTTGAAGACAACGGCAACGACAAAAGGTAAGAGAAAACATTGGAAAGTGTAATACATGAGTAAATGAGAACTAAAAGGACAATGAAAATGTACATTATTCACATACTTGACAAGGCGTAGTAACTGGAACACGTACAAAATCAAACGTTATAGACGATGGATTATATGCGATTAGATTTATAAGTAAATGTAAAAGTTTTGAAGATTATGCTGTGAGTGTTTTCCTTCATGAGATTGAAATTAAAGAATTCTTATTCTAAGTTGCATTTGCTTAAATCGATTGATATTACGTTTATGAGGAGTTTATAAGAAACCAGGTTTTATTGTTTATTTAAGTTCCTGAGTCCCGAATTTTCGGAGATTTCTGAGTTCTTCGTTATGCTATATTTTGGACGGCATGCTCAGATTTCTCTGTCTCTGTGTAATTTGTTTCGGTGGTCCAATTAAAAACAACGAAAAGGGATATAGATATTTGATAACAGACCAGAGGTATCGTATAAGGGTACCACCTAAAGCTATCGAAAAATTCCCTCAAAATAAAATCAAGCACTTTCTCTTGAAGTCCACAGTTTATCATATATAATTATGAGCATTAGCAACAACACATAATCCGCATAGTAATATTGATATCTCATTTTAGATCCGGAAAAGTATTCTTTAAAGGTTGTTATACTTCCATCCATAGAAAGACATTAAGAAAAAAATATAATCACAACAGCCCTAATTTGATCATAGGATTGGTCGCTCCTAAACATGTGATTTCGTATCCAGTATTGCTGTATTTGACTTCTCCTCTGCTGCCGGCTGTTAAAGTGGTAAACCATGAAGTTTATCTCTCAGTGCATACGTGAAGGGATTTTAGAATAAACGAATTTGTTAAACAGTCTTAGCATCAGAAACTGTAACTATTGAAGCTAATATTCTTGCTGCATATTTTAAAAACTATTGAGTCTGTCGTGATATAATATTGATATATAAGAAGTGCAGAGCTGGCAAATATGGAGAACTCTCTGGCCGTTCTATATGAACTCTCTTATCAATCCATCGTTTTGAGGAAACCTGTCCTAAGTACTAAAGAACGAAGTCCCTAAAAGGCACTGAAACTCTATCTTCTTGGGAAAGGATTTTATTTTTTGGTTGTCTATGTTTGACTGGGTGTGGAAACAATTTTGCTACAACCGGTAGTACCTAGCGTTGAAGCAACTCCATAAAGCTTAGAGTTTCCCTAACAAAATAGGAACAACTATATGGTCACCAACACTAGCATCCCGAACATTCAGTTCCTCTTAATGCTTCGTGTGGTCCTCTTCAATGTGTTGTGGATTTATATCTTCTCATTTGAGGCAAAATATTGCTCAACCTAAAGATGCAATATGTGATAGATAAATTGGATTATCGTTAATGAGCTCCAGCATTAATTCATATAAGGATCGGCAAGTAAAACTTAATGCAAAGCTGAATTGTAATAAGGATATCGTTCAGCACTTGAAGTCATTTTTATCCCGAGAAGTTGGTTTATATGGACATTTAACTTCAAAGTGTTTATAGGTATGTTGCCATATAATTGCAGCGGACGAGAACATTTAATGAAGGATTCCAGACAGATCATAATTGTGACTCTGTGGGTTCGTGAAATTAAAAGTCCAGGTTACAAACACCAAAAATTGCACTTTATTTCCGTAGAAACACGCTTCGTACACATTCACAATACAACTTGTGTCGACAGGACCAGATGGGGAGGCTTGTTAGTCTCTAGGTCTTGCCCCAGGAAAGAGACTCGGAGGCGCCGGGCGCCGTTTTGGGACAGCTCGGTAACTCCCTGGTAGAAGGAGGCCCGGGTCCTTGGCCCTACGGGTCCAGGACTAATGGGAGTAGATTCTCTGGCATGAACTGAAATTGTCGCCTTTGGCTTAAGACGCGCTGGTATGGTCTCAGCAGTTGTCGAAGCCTCTCGAGCTGTTCTGCGCTCAGGTGGTCGGCCGCCCACTCCACTAAACCTTCCAGCCGGGACCCTAGGTGATGCGTCGGCACCGGTTTATGGGTCTGGTCGATTGGTGTTTCGCTGACCACGGTCTCGCACGTCCCCAGCTACGTTTCGGCCTGGACGTCGTGATCGGAGTCCATAGGGTTGAGCGGCCTCACCGGCACCTCCTCTAGGCACGGCAACAGTGCCGTAGCTACACATAGCCCGTGCTCAGGTGTCTTCTGGTCCAGCATCATGTTGTTGTTTCGCTAGCCTTCCAGTCGCGCCGTCACCACCGCTTCTCGCGGGGACAACCACGTCTTCCTTCAGGACAACCCTGTAGATTCCAGGCGTTCTTCAGGTTGCCGGAGTATCACCCCTTCTCCATTGAGCCGCAGGAGCTTCCTTCCTACGTCGATCGTCGTCTCGTGGCTCCTGAGGGCATCCAGTCCCAGTATCACCTCCACAGCCCCCTCCTCGACGAACACCCACTGACGTACGGCACTCCGTCCAAAGGTCAACTTCAGCAGGGCCTCCTTCTCCACAAGGCAAGGTTTCTCCTGATGCCGTCACTAGCTTGTATCGACGGCTCGGCTTCCTCGTCGGCAAAATCCTGGCCACATCAGGTCTAATGATGGTCACGGCTTCCCCGGTGTCTAGGAGCACGCAGCACGGCTTACCTTTCACCTAACTTTCCACGATGAGGCTTTCATTCATCCGTCGGCTGACAGTGTGTAGTGTCACTCGAGGGGATGGTGGTGATGGCGCCGACGTGCCCCTAGCCACGAGGGCCTTTACCCGTTCCTTCGGCTGCTCTACCTGGCATGGGCAGTCTCTATCCAGACGTCCCGGTTCTCCACACCCCCAACACACACCACTAGGTCTTCTCCGGAGTCCCTCGGCTGGACTTCTGTAACCAGTGTAGCAGATATTCCTTGTTCTTGACGACGGAGTAGCCGTCACCTTGGCCGCCTCCATCCTCAATGCTGCCGTTGGCGCCTCGTGAATAGTTTTGCTGTCGTCGAGCATTAGGCGCTGACGTATCTCTACGTCTCGTACCCCGTCAACGTATGTGTAGGAGGCTTCCCGGGATACGAATTCCGGTTAGAGTTCAACCAAAGCTTTGCTGGCCATCTGTTTAATTGCCAGGGCGAACTCCTGCAGCTTGTTCCCTATTTGCTGCGTTCTTGACTTCAGTTGGCTGCGGTAGGCTGCGGCCAAGCGGTGGTTCCCGAAGCGGTTTTCCAGGGCCTCCCGCCGCCGCTGCCTGGTCCGCGCTAAGGATTTCTAGGGCCCGTCCCTGGAGGCTGACTATTAGCTGTGCGGCCTCCTCCTCCGGTGACCACTTGGTGTGCTTGGCCACCATGTGGAACTGGTGGCGGAAGACTTCGAACGTGGACGTGGCGTCGTACTTCGGCGTTTTGACGCGCGCAGATGTTGTGCCACGTCCCGGCCCGTCGGCCTTTAAATCTTTCATCCTTCTGCCGACCATGTCCTCCACCATGGCGTTCAGGGATTTAATGTTGGTGTCGGCCTTAAACTCTAGGGTGTGAACGTGGCTCGCCAGGTTCTCTACGCGCTCGTCCACTTGGCCCATCCGCTTACCTAGCCCCATGACACCATCCCTCACGCCGGCCAACTGTTCTTCAAATTTTTCGTCGAGGGCCTCGTTCGTAGCCTTCATTTCAGATAGTTCGGCCTTCATTTCCGTGCCAGATCGGTCATCTTCGCGGTCAGGTTGTGATTTGCCACCTCCAGCTTCTCTTCTGTTTTGGCGATGAAGTTGTCGTTTGCAGCTTCCGTCTACGTTGTTAATTCGACCATTTTCGCTAGTATCTGTGTCAATGTAGCCTCCATCTTCAAAATGTCTCACTCCTGGCCACCAATTGTGACTCTGTGGGTTCATGAAATTAAAATTGCAGGTTATAAACACCAAAAATTGCACTTTATTTCCGTAGAAACACGCTTCGTACACATACACAATACAACTTGTAAGGTCAACGACCACAACAAACACAGCTGTTTACGCTCACGCGTTCAATTACCGACTGACTCACTCGTGGCGGACGGGCTGCCTTTTTATAGATTACTCACATTCTAGAAATTTCTCAAACAATTGAGACACGGCTAGAACAAAGAACTAGAACTCTCGAGAAATCCGTCCCCTTCAACCCTCCGTTTCTGCGAGCTTTCATCTACACACTGCACGCCGGTGCTTTGAACTAGTCACCGGTGCCGCCTCGATCAACAATGGGCTCGTGACAATATTTAGGGATTAGCAAACAAATGTAAAACAACAGTTGCAAAAGTATGTCTACGAACTACGGGAAAAAAGGAAACGATAACAGGAATCTTCATTTGTATTGCAACACTTCTCCTTAAGGCTTATGTGCATCCTTGCGCTATCTACTCACTTTCATTCAGATAATAAAATAATGACCACCAAAACGTTCTCAGAAAACAGGAACTTTAAAAAAATTAAAAGATTATTTTATAATTTTTGGCCATTTATTTATTTATTTTTCAAATATTATTTCTATATCCTTAAGACGGGGGTCGGGTACTCGTAGTAGAGGGATAACGTTGTCACCAACCCTCTATAATTTCTGTGCACATGTTTAGTGGCTGCTCCGCTTCTAGATAGCCATAGCTGTCGTCAGTGGCACAGGGGCTGAGACGTTAATATATTAGTGTAGTGCGTTATTTTACTAAATTATATATGATTGGCAAACCTCAGTGAGCACAATATTACTGAAGATCTTCCGAAAAGGGGTTTGCATATTATAACCACTACATTGAATTTAAGTTAGGTTTCATTTACTACTAATGACAGTGTATTTGTCTGAGTTAGAGAGCGTAATTAATCCAAGAATTAATTTTAAGTTCGCCTAACTTTCATCAACTTGCTCCGGAATCGAGTATGTAACTGAGGCACTAAGGTCAACTGCTATTGATACTAAGTTGTATAGGATTACAGTAGGCTGCTCGTTGCGTCCATTAGTACGCAATCGTTTGCAGCAGCTAAACGTTGACGTATAGGTAGTTCACAATTTATTACGATTTAAAAGTAAACAAAGCTCATAATGATATATGTTTCATACTTCTTGCCAAGGTTCGAATGAAAGTGACGTCTAAGTAGTCTAAGTGACGTCTCAGTTCCCGACCCACGCCGTAAGTCATTTTGTTATAATGGTTTTCTTAGACATAGAACAAAGCTCAGTGTTAGCAATCCTTTAAACCCATAACCAAAACTAAGTATCGATTGAATGCAGATTTCAGAATAAAACGTGGGAAAATATTGTAAACAAACGTCTGACAACAAAAGCAATTGAATCATGTCCCGCTTTTCATTTTCATAAAGGTGTTGTATGAATGTACTTTGACTGGAGAACTACCACATAGAATGTAATTTAATCCTATCGCATTCGTTATTGTTCTCCGTTTAGTAACGCCAATGGAGTTGCTTTATTACTATGTTTCCATAATCCTTCATTCAACTCAGCATGCTGCTTCTGTGTTGCATGCTTCCTGTACTTATTTTGTAATCCTCTGAACGTAGGCTTCCCTTTGTATGCAACCTACCTACTTTAATCATGCAACTCGTATTATACGCAATGTGAATATACATCCAGAAGAAATGATGATAAGTAATGTTTTTAAAGCGAGCGGAGAGTTACAGAGTACCCGATTACCTTTGTTAAACAGTAATTCAAGAAGGAACTGGGAAATGGACATACTTTGTATTATTATTAATAATTTCCGTAAAGTTATTGTTTCAAATCAAATGTTAATTTTCTCCCTGTACGGAGTTAAGAAAATAAGTTTCTTGATAGTAAAGGTGGTACTTAAATCACCATTGGAAGTGATAACCAACTCTACATTCCATGCTTATATTTGCTGCTATTCATTGCGTGGTAACGCTTCGGGTTGAAACAGATATCACTAATAATTCTGAAAGCTTCCACGAATACTGTGGTCTCAAGGAAGTGCAAAATATGGCTATATCGATATAAGTTTTTTCATAGTAAATGTCGTACTAAAATCACCATCGAAAGTGATAGCCAACTCTATATTTCATGTTTGCATTTGATACTATTCATATTGTGGTAATGCTTAGGGTTGAAACAGACATCAATAACAATTCTGAAAGCTTCCACGAATATTATGGTCTCAAGGAAGTGCAAGATCTATGTTGAATTATTAGAAGTAGTTTAGAAAGAAGTAAAAGTATGAGTTCATTCAATATATATATATATATATATATATATATATATATATATATATATAAATGTTAAAATAAGTAAACTAATGTAATGCCGTGTACTGAATAACATAATGTACCTAGGAAGAATGAGTGTTAAAAGTAATGCCCAATAATACAGACTTTAGATTTATTTCATTGAAATACTTTCGATGAAGAACTCTGTAATGGTTTTGGACATGGGAGTACTTCATTTGCGTCCCTGTTGTGTCAAACAGATTTGGCAATGTTGCAAGGTATGTCGAGCACGTATACACAGTTGAAAAAAGTGTGGTTTAATTTAGTTCTTTGGTGAGTACATTAAAATTAGCTGTAAGAGTTATTATTTATAGTTATGATAATGTAATAAATAGTCCAAAATTGTGTGTAAGCATAAAAGTGTGTATGATGATCACAGAATAAATTCACATTATTTTTATAATTTCTTTTCATTTAAACAAATTATTCTACCAGATCACCTCAGGTCATATAAAGTTTCCAAAAATTTAAAAACGATGGTTGAAAACTTTGTTTTTCATATTCATTCTGTCAAATTTCTATTTTGATATAAGTATTACAGGCTACTTTTGGCACTTTATTGTATTGGACAGCTTTCTCTCAATTCATGTCTAAAGGGTTAAATAAAGAGATGTGCTAATGAGTTATTTCGCAAAATAAGAGAGTTCTATATCGCTCATGTCACCACAATTCCCTCATATTTCACTGAAGTATCAAAGGGGCCTCTGAGATTTGCATACCCAATGCAGAATGGAACGCTAAAAACGGTTAACTAGCTTTCATAAGTAAAAACTCATTTTGTTTTTCAAGTTGGTGTGGAAATACTTATGAGTTGAAGGTATAATGTAAAAATAGTAAGCTCCAGCAACTTCATATACATTATATATTAAACAAAAATATTTCACGTAGCTTATTCGAAGTAACTTATTATGAAAGTAAACAAAAATATTTGCAAACCGTGTCTTGGTGTTTGAATTAAGATCTTCATGCAGCAAGCCTTAAACTTCCTTGCTTTTCCTTATTGCTACCTGCCATCCTCCAAGAAAGAAGCGACCAAAGCATCCCTTCCGAAAGGGAAGGTGTGGATAGGTAGGGAGGTAAGAGCTTTTGATACCGCACAAATCTTCTTGTGTTATAAATATTTAACGAACGTTCAAGAGATACGCTGAAATGCAGCACTTTTAATTTCCAACATGTTGTCTAATACGCTTAGGAAGTGAAGAAAAATTATGAAATCTGACATCCGAAATAAATGTAATCCTGCAGAAGCTTGGCTGGCCTTCTCCAGGGAGCCGCTTTAATTAGAATGTATTACGTGAGAGCTCTAAGCCATTCTAATCGCATTAGGTCGCTGACTTGAGTGAGTCTGAGACTCTCTCCCATCTTTTTGCAGGGATATAAATCAGAATTGGAGGTTAGAAAGGGAAAGGCGCAACACAGAAGATGCTAATCAGCTTAAAGGTCTGCGTGATCTGAGAAAATAAACACAATGCACATTCTGTTATAATGTACGGCAACCTTGGGACTGCCGTTCCTACACCGAAACGGTGAATTGGCTCCATGGTAATGTCTGAAGCTCACAATCGACAGGCCTCGGGTTCAATTCCTGCTGACCGTTATCTCTAACCTTGGCTTTTCCGTGGTTTTCCCTAGCTGGTTGGCGAATACCAGCTATTGCGATATGCCTTTACTTATTAACCTCTCATTTCTTTTTATTTTAGATTTCGTGGTGTATGGAGGTGACGGGCCGATCTAGTGGATGCTTGCCTCAAGTAAATACTGTTTTTATTGACCCTGGATCCTACCTGATTGAACAAGTAATTCATCGATGTATGGGATGTGTCTTTGAGCTACGGAATGTTAGTGCCTGTGTCGCGATTCAGTGGTCCATCCGTCTACAACAGGTAACACTTGATGCTTCACTTCATCCCTCCCTCCCGGGAATGGTAGCCGCAATAGATTCCACATAGGTTACAGTGCTTAAAGTAACCTCCTCAGTTGTATGCCCAATACTGTAGGTAGTAGTCAGCCCCCACAATGAAAATTGTAGCATTACCGGCTGCGGAGCGCGGGAACTGGACTCATTCGTTGGCTCTGAAGTGCAGTTATTTTCACTCCGAGGGGTCTGAAATGGATTGCATTGAATATTTGTAATCCTATAAAACCAAATATCTATCTACATCTGTGAAAGTTAAAGAAACTCCTTTGTAAGTGGAAGAAGTATCCAACATACGGCTGCCTCCACTTGCTGCTCAGTGCTCATTATATCCCTTGTGGGCGGAAATAGATATCATATTATTACAGTTATGACACAAAAATCAGCCCTTGGTTCATTGGCCCTACTTTTCATTCTTAAGGTAACAAAAATAAGAAAAAATGATGAAAGAAAAAATAAATTTCCTCCTACCCTCTTTACAGATTCGATCTAGCTTTAAACAACTTACCAAGAAAAATATCCATATTTTTCCAATTTCTCGTATTATATGGGTGATCTTACAGTGTTGTCCTTCTCCTGGCTGCACATAAGCAATTTATGTAAGTTTAATTTATTGTTACTTCTCTTAATATGCACATTGTACCAAAATGAACCTTCATGCTGCAGCCATTAAACAGTAACAATCAGAGAGCTGTTTCATTTGCATGCTAAGATTTCATTAAAAATATCATTTAAAAATGCTCATTTCCTCACAATTACATATTAAAATAGTACCCTGGTCATTTACAGTTATAGCTATCTAATATTTTATATCAAATTTAAGCGTTTCATGGCAGAAGCAAAAGCACGGGAAGTTGGTACACCTGTTGTAATAATATTGAGGAAATTCTCATTTGTATGCAGGGTGATTATATATATGAGAATATTTTCAATTTTGAAAGAGTGTCGCAACATACTATAATAAATAATTTTCATTTTTATAAGGGGTATTTATTTACAAGCTACTGCCATAAAATATTGTTTATTCCGCTCTTTCTCAATATATACCATTTTCGCTACACCAATCAAATAGTCACGACCAGATGTGTCAATGGTCCTCTACAACACATTGTGTAGTTCCCAAAATGTATACCTGCGGCACTTACAGTTTAACTGCAGATGTGTATAAGATATTATACTGCCTCAAGTTATCGATACGGAATATCAAATTTCCTGTAGCTGGATATCTTCGGCAATATAATATTAGAGACAAATCCCTACCAATCCTGAACATTTATAGTTTAATTTAATTTCCGAAGTTTGCAATAAACAATACTTGCTTTACTAAAAAAGTCGATCTTAAAATGAAAATGACTCCTTAAAAATATTTTTTGCGAACTGAAAGGAAAATGTGTAGTGTTTATTCATCCAATGGTATATAAATAATATCAATAAAACGGGAGTGAATGGTGTGTAGTGAGATTGGAGAGGAATGTTTGTTTCTTCATGAATTTAAGGTTTGGCACATTTCTTAAACTCTAATATTCCCTAAAGGACCTTTAATTTGATTCCCATAGTTGGTTGGTCGATCTCCACTTGTCTTTGTAATTAATTCGGTTGTCTCTCCTCGTGAATACATTATTTGCTACCTTGAATGAGAGGGGCTGTTATCTACTTTAATTAAAATTTTAGATATGTGTATATCATTAAATGTATCTGTATCTTACAGGGAATAGCTTTTATAAGTGAAACTTGAAGAGGACAGTTTCATATCTGCTTCAAAGTTCTCAAGGATTTACATTTAGAGATATTATTTATGTTAAATCACGCTGTTAAAGCGCGAAGCAATATATAATTCACAATATTTTTGCTGGCCAAACTAATATATTTCACACACATAGTTTAAAACAATTTGGTTCATTAAGTTCAAAGTAATCATTCAATCTAAAGTGACTTCCGTTTCCAATGGAGCTATTTCACTTAGTGTTTTATACAGAATAATACACGAACATGCAATTGATATGTTTCCCTTTTTACGTGATCTAGGCACATCTATGGAAACCAAATTGCTCATCCAGCTTGATATTAGTATAAACGCATTCTTTGTACAGTGTTTTCATGCGTACACGCATAGGGTTAATTTAGGGCTGGTAACAAGCCTCGTGCCAGGTAGGTTTTTGACTGTTTCACCTCCCCATGGAACTATTTCGTTCACAATAACGCTGCCAGAGTATGTTGGTTTCGCTTTGATCGTGCCTATCGGCGCTATATAGATATTGCTTACATTGGTTATTCTGTCGGGATAAACCTTTGAAATGAACAGTTCCTATTTTTTTCTTTGAACCATATATCACTGAATTAAGGGTCTTCATTTACGAAATAGGTGAATCGGTGTTATTACGTCTATTTTCAGGATGATGCAGCAGCCATTAAAACACTTTTTACGTCTATCCCTTAAATGCTTACTATTTTAATTCTGATATTCAAAAAATTCTGTAAATTGTTTTGGTCATCCCGACTTGTAAATAGAAAGAACAAATTTTAAATGTATTGTATTCAGTATATTAGTTTATATTAAAATAAGTAGTAAAGTTGCTAACTTTTTCAAAAATAAAAAATATGCATACTGGACAACGCTTAGTCAGCTGCACTGGGGCGATACTAACCCTGCGTTTTAAACGTTATATAAATTGACTTCTGTGACGTCTACAAATACCTACATAGACGGAAAGGGTTTCTTTAGCATATTTTCTTTAATTTTCAGTACAGTAATGTATATTATGAATATAAAAATAATTTAATATTGCAAGAACAAGTTAGCAAGGAGGAAATAACAGACTGAAATAAGTGTAGCAATGAAAGGGTGAAAGCGAATAGGCTTCAATGGTACTATGACCCATTATTTCTCAGAAATATACATAAATAGGTGGTGCAGCGTTTCAGTCCATTTACAACATGATACAACCTGAAATTTATTTATTGTTTATAGTCAGGAAATGCCATCATATTCACCCTCACATTTCCAGCGTGTGCAGTTAATTGATTTCAGCCTAAAACAATAGTTTACCTAATTTTAAGACCACCGTAGGCAATAGATACTTTTTATTCAAAGTACAAGAAGTATGAAATATAAAAGATGTATCAAATTAAACAAAATGTTTTCGTGAAAATTGCCCGCTTTATGAGCTAGACTATCATAGTATTTTTAGCTATTTTGCAAGATATTCGGCTACGCCATGACTGTGTGGTTAGACCACTTGGCTCTCACCAAGGCGGGTTCGATTCCAGGCGACCGTCAAGTGAGATTTGTGGTAGACAACATGGTGCGGGGGCAGATTTTCTCCAGGTCCTACGGTTTCCCCCGACAGCATTCCACCGATTGCTCTCTCTTCTTTCCTATCACCTCATCTCTCGTTCTTTCAGTTCCGGCGTAGGGCTGATCGCTCATCCCTGAATCTCTCTAATCAGGGAACCTCTGATCCTCAACTCGCTGCATATGGACCTCAAAGATACGACGTTCAGAGGTCTATGTTCCACTTAAGGAATACAGGAATTCTTTCATTCATTCATTCATTCATTCATTCATTCATTCATTCATTCATTCATTCATTCATTCATTCGTTCATTCATTCATTCATTCATTCATTCAAGTTATACAGATAAAATGTTACTTTATCTCGCTTCATGATTATTCATAATATATACTTGTAAATAGACAACTTCGCTTAGATTAGTGACTGGCAGATTCTTTATTTTATGACGTCACACTCGCGGTCAAAAGTCCTCACTCCATGGTGAGCACATGTAAAAGGGGCAGGCAAAGCTTCAAGTGAACAGTGGCATTATGGTGTTTGTCTTTTAAATGAGAACGCATTATTATTCTTCTGGGATATTATAATAATGAAAGTAAAAATTATCAAGTGACTACAAGTTTCACCGCATCACAGTAAATTGGTGTTAATAACTCCCTTAGTAAATACAAACACAACACAGCGATTGAATTCAATATAAGTGCTTTATGAGCTTAACTGCTGAGGCCATTGATTGCATAAATATGTCTACGAAGCATCTTCAAACACTAAATAATGCCAATTTTACCGAGCGGGATGACTCAGTCGGTTTCGTCTGTGGTCCGCATTCGGGAGGCACATTTCGATTCCCGTCGCCGACCTACCTGACCCATTGCTTTTGGGGGATTTTCGGGGATCGTTAGGCGAATGCTGGGTACGTTAATTACATCCCCCTATTTTCAGTCCCTCATTTCACAGAATTTCTCATCTGGTGGTTTTTTTAGAGTAGAGGTATCGGCGGGAGTCTAGGCGGTTCATGGCGGGATGATATGCTCTGAGTGAACACCTTGTCCTCCGACGGGACGGACTCGGGTCTCCGAGCTGGCCTATTGGGCCGATTCAGGAACATGGCTGGCGCAATGCCGTCCTGGTGTTCCCTGCTCTGGGGGAAAGGTCGGCCTCCGGTCACCGAACCGGCCTCGTTACTGCTTTTTATTTTATTTATTTAAAATATATATCTATGTATATGATATGTATGTATATAGATATATATATTTTTCTTTCCTTTATTTAACCGTTTGTTTCCGTTTAATTACCTATCTATTTTCAGTAGTTTCACACACATACACTATACACTTAAACACCCATGCCCAGGGTGGGACTCGAACCCGCGACCCTCTACGCGGTGGAACGCTAGAGACATACGTTCGACGGACCATGGCTACGACGGCCGGCTGCTTCGGGCAACTGTAGGTGGAATGACGATTATCCTGGACCACCAGGGAGTTTCTATCCATCAAAACTTAGGGACCGCGACTTCCTTGTTGTAATGATTCCTTGCGGTTGGCCACACTCTGTATCCTCTCACCTTATCCTCCCTCCCGGCGTTGCGCCGCTTGCCGTTTATTTGGGGTTACTGGTTGAGGTGCTCAATCCCCTCGGAACAATCCAATCCAATCCAAATGCAGTTTTTCACCCCTTGACAACGCTGCAAATAGGCAGCTTACATTCAGGCTCTCTGTCATCTCCTGTTCTCTCCCTCTCTTTGTCCCTCTCTCTCAAATTTTTCTTAGCCTCTAGAGTCCTGAGGATACGTCTGAAGGTTAATTTTCTTGAAACTCATAGTACAGGGTGATGCAGACACAAATAAAGTAAAAATACAAGAAAAATAATTTTTATTATTTCCAAAAAGATTTTACAGGTTTTATAGATACCACTCTTTAGCTAATTGATGGAAATTCAATCGTTCTTCCACGCTAGGCGTGTGTAGGCTCAGATTTGGATAGAGCCAGACTGAAAAGTTCTATGCTATGGGCAGAATGACACGTTGGCCACATGGTAGCTTAATGGTTAAGAGCAACCGGACGAAGATCTGAAGTCATTGGTCAAGTCTTGGCCATGGCATTGAACTTTTCAAACTGACTCTATCTATCCAAATCAGCCTACACACAGCTAGTGTGGGATAACGATTCAATTTCCATCATTTGACCTAATAGTGGTAACTATGAAGCGTAGCATTCAAGTACTTAGGCATAGTAAGCCGCCCCAATAGGTGCGTATCTCATTGTATATGAGAACCCCAAGTGATTTAACGGGAAACGTACAAGTCAGTTCAAGAATTTAATGTCATGGCAGCACGTTGGCTATGGTACCTCAATGGTTAAGAGCATCTGGACGGAGACCGGGAGATGAATTCCCAGCAATGACATTGAATTTTTCAGTCTGACTTTATCCAAATCTTAGCCTACATATGACTAGTGTGGTGGAACGATTAAATTTCCAACAGTTATATTCATTATTTAAACACATATATACTTGATTAGTTAGCTGCATCGCAGTTTTAAGTTTTGCGGATATTACCATTTTGGGATACTTTAGGATGCAAGCGATAATATGTCTTGAATTGCCAAACCTTAGGAATTATATTATTTCTTAAGGGCACTGGGAGGTCGATAGGTTTCAAAAAGTCATTTTTTGTTTTGTTTTTAATGTTAAAAATTATATAAATCTTCAGCTTTAAAATTATATATATAAAACATAGGTTGTCAGCTGGTATTAAAGTCTATTAATTCGCCAATTTAAAGATGGCAGCGTAATGATACGCCCACTTGCTGAGAATGGTGCTTAATTTTTGACCGCGATTTCCCAAAACCTTGATTTTTCATACTTTAGGTGCATGTTTCTCAAAAACTATAAAATGTATTGACACAAAATTTGTATTGGTTGTTTGTCAATGTTCCTTGAACACATTCGGCTAAAATTTATATTCATGTGATTTATAAAATGGATGAAAACAAATATTCAGTCCTTGAAAATATTATTTTTTTTTACTCAAAATTAATTAATTTTTCATGTGCACAGTATAAACTATATGTGATTTTCATTTAGTTGATATTATAAAACTGTATCTTAGGTTATTTAGGATAAAACTTGGTGCATGTGGCTTTAAATTCCTACAAGCAAAGTGCACCTGAAATATAGGGTGCAATATTTTTTTCAGGACACACGGTGTGATTTATGCCCCTTTTTCACGGACCTATGTGAACGTAATTTAAATATTATACAGTATTTTAATGAACACATCCTTATCCAGTAATTATACCGATTTTCAATTTCTGAAAATGTTTAGTTTTCCATATATTCAAATTTCAATATTGGTAAAAATTTGTCTGGGTAAAAATAACCTCCCAGTGCTCTTAAGTGAACTGGGAAAGTTTTTCATTTTTCATGTTAGTTGCCCAATGGCTAGTATCAAGGCTCAGTTACCCTGTTTATGTGTTAATTGAGTAAATTTGATATGTGTTCCAGAACTAAAATAATTTCTTTGTTCCATGTTCGTGATTTCTCTCACCTCTTGCACATATGGCTTTTACATGTCTGTTAAAATTATCATGATACTTAGAGGGACTGTTTGTCTGTACTGCAGCTTTTAAGCTGATGTAAATCCACATAAAGGGACAGAATTTGTGCTACCCGTGCAAATGTATGAGCAATCCAACTCGGCTTATGATCAAAGCAAGAGGAAATCTGTGAGCAGTGCCACTGAAATTTTGGGTTAATATATGGGAATGAATTCATATGTGACAACATAACAACAGATAAAGGGCAAGGAAATTTATGAACAAGTGTGATAAATAGTTGGATAGGATAATTTTGAAGCGAGTTTGGTATGTCATTGTTTAGTATCACATCAAATAATGAATAGTTTTTGTAAACAAGCAAAACTGTGGTTTGACGAAGAAACAAATATATTGAGTACCATTGCTTCGTTTAACACGATTAAATCTTTAAGAAGATGTATTCGTTCAAACGTTTTTAAATTGGATTACTGGCATTATATTGAACTCCACCATTGTGGTTCTGCTTAATTTAGATTCAGAGATACTCAGAATAATATTTGATGGTTTTCCTTCCAGTTTGTTACCGTATGCTCAATATTTTCTAGGAAAAAATGCTCATTTGAATTTACTTATTTTTGTCGGTTTTCTACGCTGTAAATTGCTATGTTCGCCCTTGTACCAGAATTTCGTCACATATAACAGTAAGTCTACTTACATGGTGCTATCATTTATAAGCACATTTAAAAACCATAGGTTCTTAGCAAGTCAATGCCTAGTCAAATGATCAATCCAGACTGACTCCTTATATGTGTATGTGCGCGTGAGTGCGTGTGAACAGCATGAATAAAAAATAATGTACTGAAATTGGCATTCAGTTCACCCTGTTACAAAGATACTACATGAAGTTTATAAAAAGGATCCGCTCCCTCAAACTGCCCCATCTTTAGATTGTGTGAAATGCAAACAATCATACTTATTCAGATGTCGTTAATGGAAAAACATTCATGGCTAATAAAATATCTATTTTAAATCTTCTGCAAGTATGCATATAAGTCTCTTTAATTATGAGTGATTTTTTACAGATTAGTCGATCTGGTTTTCAATGATGAGCACAAATATAAGTACTGTTACATCACACCATTTGGTCCATAATTTTGATACTGACCTCTTCCAATATATTTGTTACCTTTAGTTTGATTTATAAAAATACTGATGTCATAGTTATTCCAAATCTTAGAAGTATAACTTACGTCATACCTCCCACGTCATATAAACAGTATGGCATATAAATAGCAACATAAAGCATAACATTTGTCTATCTTTAAAGCCTGCTTATCCCAGGTCTACCCAAAATGAAATGAATGCTACACGCACTTCTGGAAACGTTTTATTATAAAACCATCACGTAAATAGCGGTACAAACGATTATAATATTTATTTGAATAATAAAAATAACAAGAAACGATAATAGGCAGAAAAATAGTGTAAGAATAAGGGATCAAATATATTTTCTTCACATTTGCTAAATGTGTATGCTCCGAGATATAAACTTGTCAGAGCATAATAAATATTAAACTTTGCAGAGTGGTGGGAGTATGTTTTTTTCTTCCTAGCAGTCGACACTATGGTTAAATGGGATTAAACAGTCCCATTATAGTACCGGTTTTTCTTTACAGCAGAGAAATGAACTTTTCCACGCATTTCTTCCTACCATGTTCACATAGTGAACGAAAGATGTAAGGGATTTTTTAAAAATATTACATATCAGTAACTGAGGTCCTTTCTTTGGATGCAATTATACTTTTTAATTTGTACGAATTGTATTTTAAATGAAGCTACGACGTCCCTATAGCGGCTGGATAACAAACTACACACGCTCTTCTGGTTCACTCCTCTCGCATCTATTCAAGTGTTACTATATTCGAAAAAGTACATATAGGCTTTATACTTAGTCGTCTTTCTTTATGGATTATTGGTATATTTACTCTGTTATATTGGAATTTCCTACCTTGTTACATAAATTTGGTTTCGATGAAATGCATCATTAAGCACTTGAACCTTCTATATAATAGTTTAAAAGTGCTGTATATTTATACTTTGTATGTATATATCATGTATACTTTTACATACCTATATAAGGTTAGGTTAAATGTATGCAACTAAACGTTTACATTAAAATGTTTATTTCGCTTAGTGTTTCACAGCAACTTAAAGAGCGATTAAAACCGCTAATCCCACCAATATCATATCTGCAAAATTCACGACTCATTTATCTCCGAAACCGTTAAACTCTTTTAACCAAATTATGCGCTTTTACATCATTATGCATTATATATAGTATAATTATATATAATATAACATATAGAGAGTGAGAGTTGCAGTGAAATACCTCATCCTTGTAGAGTTAAACTTGAGAAACGTTTCTCTATTTATTGAAACTATTTCAATATTTTATTTGTATTCATTTAAATTAGTATAGCTTTAAGTAAATAAGTAAACAAACAGATAGAGGGGCAAATAAATAAAAGATGAATAACGCAAATAACACCTAATATTTATACTTTTCTGTTTGAAAGCATAACGTGCTCCACTTTAATATTACCGAAGTCCTGGGAATATTAAATCACAGTTTATTTTAGTGCCGCAAGAAAGACATAGAAATCCTGCACAGTAATATTCGCTTCTTTAACCAGTGAATCAGTGATTAACTAAAGATAGTATATATTCTAATGTTTGAGTACTAAACACTCATTCATGTGGTATTCTGTTTCACAGGTGTCGGACACTAAGGATACATGAAATGTAAAGTTAACTATTAAAGGGTCTTCGGGAAGAAAACCATCCAAAATTAGGTTTAGAGAACTCTGGTAGGTATTTGCCAGTTATGTCGCCTAAGGAAAAGCGGGAGGAAACCTTAATTAAGGAGCATTGTTCAGGCAGGATTTCAACCGCGAACATAACATGACTTCTTGTCTTAACGACTTCGGTTATCCAAGGGACAGCTAAATGTTGTATGTGGTTGGCGTTCAAAAGCTGTTTACGTCTAAACAGCTTGGTTAAGATGTCACAATGAAAGTTAGCTCTGAAGGCATGCTTTCTGGTTTTACTTATCTACATTTTATTAATAAGTTGCTTAATTAAACTGTATAGGAATATTTTATTAATTATACCATTTTATTATATTCATTATCTAGCATGTTTTCTAAAGTGTACACAGTAAAATCAAAGTAAATCAAATAAAAAAGGAATAGGCTTTTGTATCTCCAAACGGGGATACTGAATTGAGTAAATTCCATATAGTGTTTAAAGATGGAAGTAAATAACCAATTCCTATAAAACAAACTAGATATAAAAGAGCATTTTGAGGTATGTTTATGTCGTCTTTAATCGGAAGCTAGGTTATTTAAAATGTTGCTGACTAAATGGTTAATTTATGTCAGACAAGGTCATTTAGAGAAAAAAGTTCTAATTAAGAATGCAGAAAGCAAAGGAGCTGTAAATTTGGAGTTGGTTTTGTCGTGTACTTTCATTTTATTTATTTTTATAGGAAGTACTGCTACATGGACCAGAGAATCTGACACTCTGGAACCCACCAGCAAGGTCATACTACAAAGATGCTTTGTAGTAGACGGATGCATGTGAAGGCTTAAGTTCCAGGCTACAGCCCTGAGTACAATGACCTAACTGAATCCTAGAGCTTCAAAAGTATCATTAAGGATAGAGAAAGTAAATTTGGAAATTTTTGGTCAGCGGGAAGATGTCCCGTTGGCATTCTGAATACAAAGATTTGGGGTTGGAAAGCTTCCGCTGTGACCTGGAAGCGTTCTTATCCATGTAGACTCCTGCCTAGACGTAATGGACTTCCAAGGTTCGGGTACCTTTCCCTGAATTCCCATTGTCGATGTGTGGAGTCTATCGTAGTGTGATGCTTATGGAGTGATAAAACACGGAAGGCAGTTCACCAGAGCTCACCAGCTTTGTCGTGAGATTCAGAAACCCCTAATGAAAGTCTTTGTCAGCGTCACATAGAATCTGAATCGCAAAGACGGTAACGTCGGTTACCCACATTCTGGAACTCTTGGGTTCGATTTCCGTGGTTGACTCTCAGAAACATGTATTTAGTTTAGCCTAGTTTACGTGGGTAGTTTGGCGAATGGTGGGAAGGATGTCTACATCCCTTAATTTCCAGACCCTCCATCTTACCTCCCTGCTTATTTTACTTCAGCTTTCCTCCCTGTTGGCCCCTTCATAGTTGCGAGTTTCAGCAGGAGTTTTGGCATGTGGGGAGATACATTAACTCTATCCAGCGGATCATGAGAGGTCCCAGTGTCCTAGGTCCTAAGTCCCACTTCGAGACTTGTCGTGGTGTCCAGAATTGTAAGATTAATTTTATACAGTTCTGGCTATTCTTCTCTCCTTAAAGAAACGCCTTTCGGTATTTAACTCTTTCTCTGAATTCTTCTCTTTTGGCTGTTCAGATACGAAGTAACTGTTTTGGAAATATAAAAAAGTGAAATTTGTACCCCTCCTGTGAAGTAGCAGAGGAATAGTATAGACAGTGGAAAATAGTGCGCATTCCACCTAAATTAAACCTAGACGCACGTGCTTCATCTGGTTGAGCAGAATGGGCGAAAAATTACATTTATTGGACTTAATTGTTTGATTATATAAATATGCAAACTGAAGCTGCTGATTTTCTTTTCCTGTTCTGTTTTTCCCTCAGTAGGCCTCTTGTCACGCTCAGACAGCCAAAAACAGTAAATAAATAAAAGGATGACATTGATTTTTAGGGATCGGCATCCCTTCCTGTCAGCCGATGTAAGGGCAGACTCTCGATTTCAAAATGGCAAATATGTGGCACACTCACAATAACTAGGAACTATAAAGGTTGCCATGTAAAAAGTGCAATTAAAGTTGCTCAGAAAGAACTTTAGAGCAATAAATTTCAAAGAGGTACACTAAGGGTTCATTTAGTTTCTGTACTTTAGTTTTAATTTTGCAAAGTGTAAATACTTAAGTTCATTAGCTCTAACGTACTGATTATGGTTGCACTGTAATGTAGCAATGTCCGTAATTCCTTCTCCTAGATCCAGCCCTTTCAATTTTTGGTTTTAATAATTGTAAAAATAG
Organism: Mantis religiosa; assembly: GCA_030765055.1. Lineage (NCBI taxonomy): Eukaryota > Metazoa > Arthropoda > Insecta > Mantodea > Mantidae > Mantis > Mantis religiosa. The sequence continues at coordinate 98,783,564 of CM060950.1, forward strand.
CACTGAAGGCTTTACAATATATAATATTTTAGTATAGAAATAAGAAATACTCAAAATGGACCATTATATTGTAAATAAGGATTCTAGATGATAAATAATTGAAATTAAATTAAGAATGATTTTGGGGCCCCCTTTTTCTTAAAAAAAGGCTTTTCGGCTATCCTTACGCCTACCTTATACAGAGAACTGTCAATCAAGAGTTATTACTGTTACATTAAGGCATCCTAATTACATCATTAGTTTAACATTGTTTCTTAAGCTCACGATAAGCGGCACTTCCTCCACCAAATTGCTGGACAAAAGTAACGACAGGTCGTTGTTCCGCAATTCAAATCCACCTAGACACGTCTTCCCTAGGTGAGGAGTTTTTCCAGGTTTTTCTCAGTCCTTATAATTGGCAAGTACCGGGTAGGTTTCTCCTCCATGTTTCCTTTCCCAGTTATCAATTTCACTTCACGCATCACAGTGTCCACGGCCTGCAGTGACGCATGCAGCAAGAACGCATATTAACCCTGCAAAGAGAAACATCAGATAAAGTGAAACATTAGTGATCTCTAAAGCATATATATTAACCTTAAATACACTTATGCAATGTATTGCTCGCCCTGGAATATACACAAGGAATTACTCCGGATATATTTGATTTTGGTAACGTACATGTGCTTACAAATGCACTAGAGCTTAACAGGGCTAAGACCACAAAGTGGCTAGTACACTTAATTGCAGCTACAAATCCATGCTAACCAGCACACCACACAAGGCATGGTAAACAATGTCCCAAATTGTGTTCGGAACTCATTAGACTGTACGTATCCTGCGTCACGACCTAGTTCATGCAACGTTCAGTAGGACTACAGTAGAAGCTACGAAACCTGATGTAAATCAGCTGAACAAACTTCAGGGACCTAGCTTAATCAATCTGCGTTGTCGTTCCTTATTTTTCAGTGAATGCTACGCAGTTATGTGTATATAAATGTGCTCTATAGCGTTTCTTAGTAATTATTTAGCAGCTGCATTGTTTACACAACTTCAGATATACGTTTAAAGTATTGTCATGAAATCTATCTTCCATGGTAATTTGAATAGCTCAGCTGTAAGAGATACACAGTATGCCATCGAACTATTGTGGTTTTGAGAAAATTTGATTATTTATACTTATTTCATCATCAAACGTATACAGGCTTGTGATTGGTTTCCCAGTGGTTGAAATGAATCTCAGGAAGGTTACATGAGCCTATTGCATTAGTGTTTCTAATGACTTCTAAAAAAATTTAGAAACTTGACTTGTGTAATTTTGTATCTTCATTGATCTATTAGGACAATTAAAAACAAATATATTATGAACAAAATACATTCTGAAATATGTTTACTTACAAAATCTTTTACCATTCATTTTAAAATTGCACTAAACTTTCATATTATCAAAAGTAAGTTTTCTGTATTTCTTTATCAGCCACTTATATAAAAAGTTTAACTCCAATGTCTACAGTCTATATACTACGAGTACATTATGTCTGTTACAATTACTGCTTTCATTGGTATTTCTTCTAATTAGGTAGCTTCTTAAAATCTTGTGTTAAAGAAGTTGAAATCTTCTGTGCTGGTTAATACTAATCAAAGTGTATGTACATTGTGTCACAGCACAACAAAGATGTTACATCCCCTAGGTATATTGCATTTCTGTCTCTGTGTCTATCAAAATCAGATTGGGAATAATTTGAATGCAAACAGAAGACTGCGGATGTACTTTTATAGAGCACATTATACCTCATGTTATGTATTTCTCCGTCTGATCAAACGAACTATAAAGTTTTTCTTCAGTAGAACATCACAAGTCCAGAACTGTTGTTTTGTAAATCCTGTCCCTTTCTTCGTCAAAACTATGAACCACCTACTGGTAGTTCTGGATTTCTTCTTTTTTGTTTTTTTGGTAGTTTACGTCCTCCAAAGTTAAGTCATTTCGGACGATGAATGGATGGGTGAAATGATGCTAAAATGAGCCCAGGATCCATAGAGCTTAGAGTTAATTGACATTCGTATTTCAGGATAATGGAAAACCCCAGAAAAACCTTATCCAGGTAACACCCTGACCGAGATTCGAACTCAGGAGCTCTTGAACGTGAGGCACACAGTACCACCACGCTAGCGAGGCGGGCATCTGAACATTTTGCACAACTAATTTACGACATATAAAGGAACTCGTATTCGGTTAATATTCATTTTCGGTACTAAGCTGGCTTGTGCGGCTTCGCAACTGTGTCCTTTAATTTTATTCATAGTACTGGCAAGATCGAACTACGTTTGGATGTGTAGAAAGCTCGTGCTCTTATTTTGAGCCAAATACTTACTTGAAACTTTCCAGAACAAATTAAGAAAACATATGCATTAAATATGGTGCAATTATTTCCTAGCTAAAACAAAAATACTCTGCATTTAGACGTTTATTGTCTGTACACCCACAGTTCAGATTGAAATCTAAATTAAATCAATTTAAACACTGCATAAACTTTTAGTAACATTCATAGTATAACTTCTAGGTAAATTTATTCACATATTCATGGAACTGGCGGTAATGGGAACTTACGGAAATTGCCATAGACTTATTTTCTTAAAAATATCGTCAACAATATGCTTTAAACTTTCCATGTATATTCAGTAGAAAACTGGATGTTATTTCTTTATTACTTATGAATGGAAGAAAGAAATATTAGCCACTAAAAACTCCTGATGAATTCAAAAGCTTCTTATTAAATTATTATGTTATCTAATCCTTAGGGTTGAAGTTATTACCCAGTTGGATTAATTTATCCCTGAAATTTTACCACTAATTTCCTTTTAGCACGCAGATTTTATCTCTATGCTCCATACACTCGTTAGTCACTGGTATTTATTAATGTAAGACTTATTAAGTCTTTCTGCACCGTTATAAACTTACCTAATTATATAGACCTATGTTGTCAATTATTGTTTTCACATCAGCAGTATGTTGTAGAATTGGAAATTCACTGCATAATAAAATAATGTCAATTATTATCTCACGATGGATTTAGAGCACACTACCAGGTTCCTCTAGTTATAACAGGGAAACTAAGCGGAAAATCTGAAATGATTACTTAAGAGTAAATTGGTTTTCAATAAATATGCACTACATTACTGGATTTCCCACTTAACATTTTATCAAATCAGTGCAAACGGGTCTCATTTCAGCTTTCAGTATATGTAAATACTGATATCTGACAGCGTTAAAAGCTAAATTCTCTTCAAACGACTATTTTGCACCACTTTCTACGTTTGGTGATAAAAACAGGTTTCAGGGTAAACATATTATACATAATGTAGATAGGATATGAGTAAAATCGAATAATCTTAAAGAATATACAATAAATCAACAAAACAAAACATGGACATTAACTAAACTTGTATAAATAACTCAGATCGCTTTAGGAAATGGGACATTAGATTAGTGAATATGTGCTAGTAAATAATATTTTTTTAACATGTAGCGATGCATATTATTTCCCACGATAATTTATTGCTGAGCTTGGATTTTTTTTTAATTTTACGTCCTCCAAAGTTAAGTCATCTCGGACGATGAATGGAATGGGTAAAATGATGCTCAAATGAGCCCAGGGTCCATAGAGCTTAGAGTTACCCGAATTCGTCCTTCACGATAAGGGAAAACAGTGGAAAACCTTATCCGGGTAACTCAGCCTGACCGAGGTTCGAACTCAGAACCTCTTGAAAGTGAGGCAGATTTGCTACCATCTACGCTACCGAAGCCGATACAGAGCTTGGATGCTGATGATCATTTTGGTCTTAAATCCTTAAAAAGATAAACAGAGGAGGATGTTCATCATTTTGAAAAATTTTACTAGAAAGAAACTATAACAAAATAGGCAAGTTAATATATATGTAACATTATAAGATTATAGAATAAATTGTACTATAAAGCTCCAGTTTGTGTAAAATCAGGAGTAAATATGTAACTGTTTAGGCCTTTTATCTTTATGTGTAAAGTAGATGTTCAGATAACATAAAACAAATACAGACCATGCTTTGAAGTTGCATAACCGGAAGCGCTCCAATATATTTGCTTATAGAACTCAAATATTCTGAAAACGAAATATTAAGATTTTTAATTCACACGCACCTAATTACAGATTAACTGAATTTTAGGAAATCTATTACACCTTGCATGAAACTACTGAACAACAAAACAAGAACAAGAACCAGAACAACAACAGTAATAATGATGAAGATGATGATGATGATAATGATAATAATAAATAATCCGCTCAAAGAAACGAGGAAGAACTCCGAATGAAAATCGTGCCCACATTCAACTAGAAGTCAAACCCAGGGTTAACAGTGTGAGCGTCTGTAATGTTGCTTCTGTGTTACCCTGGTAACTAATCAACAAATTTGTCTCTGATATCTATAATTGGTTTACTTCTAGTTACACTACTCTAAACTGATTGCAAAACGCTCATTACCGTGGTTATGTTGTACCGCACACAGTCTCCAGCGTGTGAAAGTTTAATGAGCGATTATCGCAGTATTCTCGGTTAGGGCGTTACTCCATGCATGTTCGACTGTGGTATTGTTAAAATCGTTTTATGGTAACTCCTGGAGATGACTTTCGTTTCCTTTCCATGATCTGCCTCAACTATTACGATCCTGTGGTAAGCGAGACCGAAAATTCTAGATTGCTTTTGAGTTTCAGATACAAATAAAAAGCCTAAGATGACTGCATGTAATCTAAGAAGTTTGGTGAAGTAGTCATAAATTACGCAAAAGCTGCATATATAAAAGACGTGGTAATTCTAAAGTTCGTATCTATCAATCCTTTATATTAAAATGTGTTTTATTGTAATCTACTACTATCGGACGTCCTTTGCGCCTAAAGGTTGCCATTGGGATATAAAATATTCTTTTTTCTGCAATGGGATTTTCCACTTACCATGTTAATGATTCACAACAAGTTTCGCTTCTCATTCTTATACGAAAAGTTACTTAAAACCATAAATTGACTGATACTAGGAAAAAAAATGACGAAGCTTTCACTAGAATTGTTAGCTCAGTGCTAACGGGCAACGCCGTGGCTGAGTGGTTATACCGCTCGACTGTCACCAAGGCGGCCCGGCTCGATCCCAGGTGGCGGCTCAAGCGGGTTTTCTTCGGTATCTCCGGTTTTTTCCGTCCTCTCATTCCACCGGATCTCCATCTTCATTTCATGTATAATCAGTGTCACCGCCTGCGGCGCCGCATGTGGTAAATGCTGGCGTTAATACTACACATTCATTTATTCAGTGCTAACGTACAACTACCACTTCTTTTACACAAATGCAACATTAAATTGTGTCAACAATATTCCTTTGAGCTTCTGTCGCACGCACTCTTTTTGCTGCTACAGTCATTCTGACCTACACCCAACTCCATCTTTAACACGAAGCTGCACACCAACTCCTTACACAACGTAGATTGCACGGCTGCCGGTTCCATAGCTCGGCGAACTCTCCCTGGAGTCGCACTTACCGATCCATGTACTGTTTTTTGCACATTCCATGACCTGCCAACAACTTACCACCAAGTTTGTCTCAGCTCGAAACACCACAGTGCTGTCACTAATACTCATTGTACTCTGACACTTGTCAAATCATTACTGACTACTGACGGCCTTGCATCGGCTTTTATACATATCGGGCGCGTAAATTTTTGTAGAATTGGAACCTCCTCGAAACACGGTCTAGAAAGGTCCTTTGCATAATACCAACACATTTCCTCCCCGGCCTCATGAGAGCTGGTGACTGGCCTTGAAGGTGTGCCATTACCCTCTTTCCAACCAATAAATCAACAGGGCCGTTGCCCTACTTCCTCTTCCCCGCGATATGCAATTTACTAAAGAATGCTACAAGCATAAGTGAATTCAAATCTCCAATATTTCGGCTCGTCACAACTGTAGTAAATTGTTGCACAATATTGTAGAATTGTTAATAAAAGTTCTATAGTACTCATTAACACACTATTTTATTTACACATAAGGAATACAGATATTGTTGAAAAAATAACAAAAGACTCTCTGTATTTCAGAAATGCTATCTGCTCTTTTTAACACCAACAAAAAACTGACTGGATTTAACTGTGTAACCACTTTCTCTCAAAAACAACAGTTATACATTTAGATCCACAATTTAGAAATATTTTAGTTTTTGGCTCTTAAGCAGCGTGACAACCTTTTAAGAAAGATTACTTATTAGCCTGCAGTAAATTTACCGGTAAAATTAAGAGTATATCTATGTTCACACCCGTTCAAGTATATCCTGAGAGAAATATCCAACAGCTCACTAATGCGGCAGTTGGCAGCAGATTCATCAGCGAAGGAAATTTTGGAGACGGCATTAAATCAATCTTAGGCGGACGCTTGCTCCTGTAAATGAATGAATTAATTAGTGAATGAATGAATGAATGAATGAATGAATGAATGAATGAGTGAGTGAGTGAGTGAGTGAGTGAGTGAGTGAGTAAGTGAGTGAGTAAATAAACAAATGAATAGATAAATAAGTGGATGGATGGATGGATGGACGGACGGACGGACGGATGAACAAACGGACGGATGGGACGGACGGACGGATGTACGGACGGACGAACGGACGGATGGACGGATGGACGGATGGACGGATGGAGGGATGGACGGACGGATGGACGGACGGACGGATGAATGGATAAGTAAATAAATAAATTTAATATAGCAGCCTATCCAACACAAAACCCAGAAAAGGGCCAAAGAAAGAAACACCACATCCTAGAGTACCAAAACAGCAGGATGAATACAATGAAAGAAAACTGCAGATTCCGACCCCGAAGGAAAGCAGCGCGCGTACTAATGTATGCGTCGTTGGCAGTGAAAGAATAAAACACTGCATATTCCTTCGACCGTGGCTCCAACATTTACAGGTCTCTAAACTTGAAAATCGATGGAAACATAATGTTCTAGTGAGCACTAAAAAGCGCAATAGCTAGTCGTGTTTTAAACTGTCAATTGTTACGCAGTTCATTTTGCCCCCTTTAGTCTGGTGTGGCTTAAAAATGTAGTTGACCTGAATAAATAGGCTATAACCCACTACATAGTCATGTGTTGTTTTACGACTTTAACTGGAAAACAAAATACGATTTCATTCAATAACAATCAAATCTAAAATTGGTTCGTGTTTATTACAGCGCAAAAGTACTGCTGTCACCAGTCCATTGCCTATAACCTCACAACAGCCGAACTGTAGATCGAAGCTTCTATTCCATTTAAGCCGAATTAACTGTACTATGGATTCTTCCTCTAATTAACAAAACATCGGAATTATAATATGCATAAGCTACATGTGCCAGTTTTTGCTGAACTTCACTATGTCCTGTATTATAATTGTTGATTCCTCCATCTCATAATGAAAATTGCTATATCAGTTATATTCTATTAGGGATACATTCAACGAATTTGTGTGAATTCCTGTGAGTCTAGAAACTTGCTATTAATAAATTCCAGTGAGTTTCGGTTGTTTTAATTTCCTCTCACAATAACTTAAGGAGATTGGAATTAACAGAGTTTACTACTCAGATAATGAATTAAACGTAAACGATTAAAAATGAATATTTCAAAATGGAAAGTGCTTTCTGTGAATTTTAACTGGAGGGATAACACTAAAAGCCGGAGAGTTGAGTTTTTCCATAGGTATACTGCACATAGACTGTACTGTTATTGGTCGCGTGTGTAAACAATTGTGGGTTGGTACAGTCTGAGCATGACAACTGCCTCACTGTGAGCGGAAACAAAACAGTTGCTTTATGCTACACCTTGACCTTGCAGCTGCACAGACTTGAAAATCAATGCTTCACTTGTTCGCAGAATACGCAGAATACGCAGAATACGTTGTGGGCGCTGGGGTAGGGTAGTGGTCCCGTTTGCGACTCTCGTGCAAAGGGTCCCGCGTTCGATTCCCGGCTCTGGGGTGACAATTTTATGTCGGCTCTATCCAAGCCTTCACCTCTGTCTATCACATATGAAGTGTCCCCTATGCCCAACGTGGTTCGAAGTCCACGGTATAAGCTGTAGGTCCTCTCGTCTCACCGTCATCTTCCCCGTTATCCCACCATTAAAGGTAATGGATATCGCCCTCTGGATGCCTCCACCTGAGAAATTGGTCCGGTCATCAGTTGGTGCGGCAAGGTTACCCCGAAGGCCCAGGCTGCCATGTGAGGAATGTAAGTAACCAACCAACCCTACGTTATTTTCGACGTTTACACATTTGATGACCATGCTGCATATCTGACGTCATTCATACTCTGTCTCCAGCTAAGTTATATCGCAAGCGAGTTTACACCTTTCCGGGCGTTAGATATCACAATAAATATATTGAAAGTGTTATTATTTATTTTTACGTTCTCTGCCATTTACATTGTGGGTAGGAAGGTATTGCAGAAAATTAAGTTTCTATTCAGGGTTGCTGTTTAACTACTATAGTTCTCAATGTTGAATTTCATACTGGCAGTGAAAGGTCGTTTATTTTTGCAGTTGCGTCTTTATCATGCTTGCTGTTTTTCTTGGTACCGCAAATATGCGACATAAGATCACCAGCTGTACTTCCCTCTCTAGGCTTTCATACTAAGATTTGCAGTACTTACTGAGCAGCAGTAGTAGGTTTATGCATACTGAGAGTGCTCCCACAAGTGAGATCAAAAGGGTAACAAAGAGCATGGAGCTTAAAAATACGTTGGAGGAAAGTATTAATTTAGGATTAGGTTTGGAATTCACTACGGAGGAGATTCGGTATGGAGACCTGTCGTGATCCTGTACGTATCCCCCCAAGTAAGACACCCCGGGAGGAAGGATGAGGCGAGAGGAGATCGCACGGCAGGCCAGCACAACGGACCTGTTCCCTTTTGCGGTACGGAAACTGGCCCAGCAGCCAGTTCGCAAAGGCTTGCGGCAATCGGTCCCGAATTGGTCCCAGCAGCAGGTTCAGAGATCGGCAACCGCCCTGCTGCAGGAGGAAGTAGCTTTCCTCGGAACATATCATTCTGCCATGCACTGCCGAGACACTCGTTGGCACTTCTACCCTGAAAGAGACCACCAGCTGGAAGATGAAGTGAAATGATAATGGAAATGAAATTCGGGGGATGTAATTAACCTGCACAGCATTCGCCTAGCCACTCGGGAAAACCGCTGAAAGAACCTATGGATCAGGTAGGTCGCCCACGGGAATTGTACCCGGGCCACAGGCGAAACCGCCTGAGCCATCCCGCTCGGTAATGCAGTGACACAGAGGAAGATAATGAAGAAGACAAAGTAAGCAAAAAAAAAAAAAAGAAAGAAAGAAATAGGGGATACTTTTAGAGAAGGAATATCTGTAAAAAGAGGAATAGAGAATTTAGAATTTAAGATCAGGAGATAAAACCTGTGATTTCGGGGATCGAAGAGAATGTAGATGGGGTTGCGAGGCACATAGTACGTGATGTTTTAAAAGGAACACTTGGAGTGGTGCTGAGAAGTTAGTAGATGTGTGATGCTTTCCTTTCGGCGAAGAAGGAAAATATTACGAAATTTCACCTGTATAAAACCAGTTTAGGGGCAATAAAGCACTCGAAGAAACTACAAAGCCCTGACAGGTATCCTAACAGAGAATAATATAGTGCAAAAAGTATAATTAGCAGGGTAATAGAATGCAGAAGAGAAACACATAGACAGTGGAAAACGGCATATGTGCGAAATTTTAAAGTATGGATAAATTTCAAGCTGGCAGAAAAAGAAATGAATGCCAAGAATGATTACAGTGAACCAAGAGAAGATAAATTTTATGAGGAATATAAGAGCCCAGAACTCTACAGCGACACAACAGTTCATGCATCAGCGTAAACAACAAGGTAGTTGAACAGGTGAAAGGAAGTGGAAAAATACGAAAATGGCAGAAGTGATACAAAGAGGTGGTTAAGGAGAAGGATTAGACGCAGACGAGAGGAATGCTGACAGACGACAGAGGGGGCAAAAAAGGAAGGGATGGCTACAACAGAAACTCAACGTGTTATCAAGTGTATGTGGGTATATAGCAAACATTTTTGTTACAAATATGGAAGCAAATGTCAGTTATTTTAACAGTTTGAGTGGGTAGATAGTATAACGGGGGTTGATTGTTCTTGTGGGGAGAATAAGGGAAGAAGTATGGAAATTAAGATTTATAGGTTATAGAGGAGTGAAAAATTTAAATGTGCGAACAGAAGAGAGGTATGGTGTTAGATTATATGAGAAACCAAAGAGTGTAAAGGACGCCAAAGAAGTACGGTGTGTGTCAGTACCCACGTGATTAAAGATGTGCATATGAAAAGGAAAAGTGATGAGTAGTGGAGTGTTGTGAAGAAATAAATAACTGTTTACTTAGATTGCAAAGGAATTTAGGAAAGAAAGCCAATAAAGTGGAAGCCTGAGTTTAAAAATACGAAGTAACTATTGATAAAATTACAAATTAAACAGAAATTAGTAAAAGTGAGCGTCAAATAGAGTATAATATCAGGCAATATATTTTAGTCCGAGAAAGATGCAATGAATAGAGAAAAACCAATGAAAAGAGTACGAAGACACGCGTAGAAGTAAGGCTATAATGAAGTAATGTAATCAGGAGAGAAGGGTAGGGAATTGTGTAACGAAAACTGAGTAATAAGAGCGAAGTGGAGGAGATAAAATGAGGAGGGAAAGTGAAAAATGACAGGAGGTAAAATAAAACGGAAATCAAAGGGGAGATTGGAAGCAGGAAGAATTAGAGAAAAGTTAGGAAATAGAGGTGATCAAATGGATGGGGGGATGATAAAGTGTCATCATATATAGTATGACTATGATGTTCGGTTTTAGGAGACTCTAAGAGAGTCTCAAAGTAAAGGATATTTGTAAAATGTGTAAGTATAAATGTAACCCAATGTGATCAATAAATTTATGGTAAGGATTTTTACCCCCAAAGGCTAGAGAAGGTGTTCCATTCAGCCAAAAAGTGCTATACCAAGATTTCACAAGAAATACGTTTTGAGGCCCCAATGTAAAAATAAATATAATAAGAAAGTATTTTCAGGAAAATGATCATTTGTTAATGTTAATGAACAGAATGACTCAAAGACAAAGGTTGTATAAAATAATACTGAACATGTGTTTAGAGACAATATCCTTAAAAGGTATGACACGATTATTTTACAGATATCACTCACTCCCCAAAACAACTCTTATGAGGAAAATATTTCCTGGTCTTTTATTGTTTCCAAAAATGTTGCCAATGATTCTGACTCCAGATGTTAATACTTCCAGTTGTTCATAGACTACTTTTACGTGCTATCGGTATTGAATTGTTTGTTACTATTGCGTACGACGTCTCCTTTTTAAATATTTGGGTCTCAATATTATTTTGTTTTTATACTGAAATAGTTAGTTAGTTAGTTAGTTAGTTACTAACACTCCCCACATGGCAACCTTGGCCTTCGGGGTAACCTAACCCCACCAAGTGATGACCGGACCCATTTCTCAGGTGGAGGCACCCAGAGGGCGGTGTCCATTACCTCCGATGATAGGGTGATAGTGAAGATGGCGGTGAGGTGAGAGGACCTACAGTTTTTACCGTGGACTCCGAACCACGTTGGGCATAGGGGATACTTCACGTGTGCTAGACAGAGGTGAAGGCGTGGATAGGGCCGACTTAAAATCGCCAACCCCAGAGCCGGGAATCGAACTCGGGACCCTTAGAACGGAAGCCGCGAACGAAACCACCGCGCTACCCCGGCGCCCCTTTATACTGAAATATGTAGCAGCTATTTGGGCAAACCGTTTATCTCGATTGTGATCATGTGGGTAAATATCGGGCTTTCGTAGTGGTAGTTTATATAACCAATAATGAGCATAGATTGTGGAAAATACAACGCGAATTTAAAGTAACGGAATGTTTTACCCCATCTTTCATAAATTTATAGAAAACCGCTGAGGTATAGGGCTGTTGTTCAATCACAAGTCCCCACATATTCTACAACTACTACTGCTACAGCAGCAGCAGCAGCAGCAGCCATAACGAATTGCTGTATTAATTCACGTAGCCAACTATTGGAACTTCCTTATTGGTTATTTTACATTCTGGTAAGTTAGATATTACACATTTCTGGATGCCTGCTCCTCCCATTCTACTGTATGGGAAGTATACATGTGCATCACAAAATGCTATTGTCTCTATTTCAGGAAATAATAAACGAAACCAATTGAAAAGGAAATAAAAGGTATTTCCAAGTTTGTGGACTATTTAAGCCCTGCCCCAGGATATATTTGTGTGTTACATCCCCAAAGCGTGAAGGGGCATGGAGGAAAGTTTTATTGTTGTTCGTCCCTAAGGTGAAAGAGAGGGAAAATAATGTTCTGGCTGAGATGTGCTCCAAGTAATAAAATACAATGTGGTACTCCACAAACAACTGTAGAAATGCAATCATGTGGTAGATTTTACTTGTACGTGCTTTACTCGTTGCTTTGACCTTCATTAAGCCGTAATGTCTTGGAGCTGAACATTCGTAAATGTGAAATCATAGAGAAAACATTTGGTTAAAGAACATCTACAAATATATGATACTTACTTGTTCTTTTAATGGATTAGATATCCCTTGAAGGGTAGAGAAATGGGATGAAATATAGCCGAATATGCCCTCACTGTCAATGTAGAACATCTATTTATTTTTACTCACGCCTGAAGAGCTTCTAACTTTAGTGTATATAGATAAAACGTATTCCTTTCTTTAGAGTTGTTGAATTCAAATGAAATTTGTGAAAAAAAAAAATGAATTTGATAACAAAAGAAAATTCATAAAATTTAACTTTTAGCTACTAATTCTTTTACAGAAAATTTCCTTCTACTCTTATTCTAAGTGAGTGCTTTGTTAGTTCTCACGAACTTAATTGCATTCTACTCCTACCAACATCATTATTAGCATGATTAATTTTACTGTAGGGAGTACCAGAACACTGCACTTCATTACTGGTATTAGGAAATCATTGATTGACATAAAGTTCATAAATCATTTTTGTTATGGTTTGCGGTTGAGGCACATGTATAGGGAAGGTCTGCGACTTACTCTCGAGAGATTCGGATTCGTTCTTCGGCTACCGCTCTGTCTAACACAACTGGTAGACTATGCCCATCATATCCTTCATTGTTACCTGTTTCAGAATTGCAGCACCAGGCACCTGTGTTTGATACTTCGCACAGGTTTCTTCCTAGGCGTCTGTAGGGACTGACCAGTCAGGCTTAGCATCCTGGTGCCTCTCCCTGCGTTACACCGGGGTTTAGTGGTCTGTGGGTGAGGCCGGGCGGCGTCACATTACTTCAGACTAATAATGTTAGGGACCCCAAACATATCCTAATTACATATCCCAATTATGATAATTACATAGCACATACATTTATTAAATAACATAAAGGCATTTGTATTTTTCAGCCATTCTAAGAACATTTGTTCTTTTATAATTATTGCTGACTTTTATAGACTTTTCCATACTGTATCTGAATGACACGTCATCCTTGTAAGAAGCACTTTTATGAGAAAATGGGAATGATAAGTTTTACTGCCGCTAAAGGGTTGTAATTACGCAATGGGTGCACTGAGTGTAATGGTACAGTTCACAATGTCTGTGGCCCACTTTCGGTACGTCACGAGATAGATTCCCGTGGCCCATCTTAAATGTTTGGAGAGTTTGACAGAGTCACTAAGAGGAATCCTGGAAAGGATATTTAGCGTACATCCCCTGTGTAACAGTTGGTTTTGTTTGGCACTAAAATGAGTTTTGTTTATTTACTTGGTATCGTTATTTAGAATTTAAAAAATGATTAAAAATATTATAATGTTTATATTAAGTATGTGGAAGTGAAATTCTAAAAAAATAAACACGATATGTATATTGGTTGGTACAGTGACGTTATTATAAAGAAATGAATGGTTGCCATGGAGACAGAAAATTAATAATCTTCCATGTGCAAAAAGAACGCGAATAAAATGAAAGTTTTATAACGAAGAGTGGACGTGCAGGTGAGTGATCTTAAAGAAAAGATATTGTGTAATAATGTATATTCAGTGTTCTGAACTAAAAATCCAATAATCTTGCTGAAGAAGCTGGGAGAGAAATCATCTTTCGATCAACGTACTCAGGGGTGAGCAATTTTATGTAATTAACGGAAACTATTTATTAAGGAAGTAAGGATTTATCGATATGTTGGAGGTAACCTGCAATGATTGATTAGGAGAGAAAGTTAGAGTAAAATGTACTCCAGATGATACAATTGGTGACCTGAAGAAACTGATAGCCGCACAAGCTGACATGTGATAGGAAAAGACTGTGCTGAAAAGTGGTACACAATATTCAAGGACCAACTCACACTACAAAGAAGAAATCCCGTTACACCTGTTTCGCTTCTTTTCATTAATTAATTAATTCATTCATTCATTCATCCATTCATTCATTTCTCTACATTAGCCCTTCAAACTAGTAAGAGCTACAGCAGTCAGCGATAGGCTGTACTACGATGGTGCTTGTGCCCTGGAAATACGGTGCGCGGGTGAGTGGAGATGGTATGGTCGGCCGCTACCTTCCAGTGGGTGTTTGATCAGCCATAACTGGCAGGTTCCTGGCCGGCTGTCTATAGAGAACTGGAATCCCGTCGGGCTGAAAATCTTGGCTATACCCGTTGGAGACCCACAGTGTCGGAAGTGCCGCCTGCCTCATCCTTCCTCCCGGGCGGAGTCTGGCGTACTGTAAACAAAACATCGGCAAACGTGCTGGACCCTCTCCGTGATAAACAGGTAGATGCAACAAATGCCCATACTACAAATATGTTACACGAGCTAGAGAGCTATGACTACACTAACTCTGCAGGACTGAATGATACTGTAGGTGGATTTTCCGGATTTTTCATTGTGAGTTTAAATACACTTTGAGGACTTCATAGTTTTATCCATTCCATGCTTGTGTAGTATAATGTATTCCTACTTTTCCTTTAGTAGCCCTTAGGATTTTCGTGCACGTAGCGCTTCAACTAACGTCGCAACACATCAGCATCTTTTGATGATTACTCAGAGATATGCCCTCCTTCTAGCCTAGAGCAGACAGAACATACTGAATCAAGTAATCCACGGCAAAGCAGCCCACATGCAAGTCTAAGCCTGCCAAAACGACTGCCAGCCTCACGCGCACATACACCAGCCGGGGTGGCCCATCATCTAAATTTATGGGCAGGAAATCTGGTCAGCATCCCTGAACCCCTATTTGGATATTTGGCATTCTTTAACGGGATACGCACCCTATTCCAGCTCCTCGAAGTCATCACAATCCGCACCCTCCAAGGATGGGATTCAACCCTCGTGCATTCCGTGGTAGGGAACTGGAGGACAACGCATCAGCCCAATACGACACGGAGCAGAACTGAGAGATATTCCCTTTAATTCCCTCAAGACACTCCCTGAAGCATCATTTGATGTAGCTGTAGTAGAGGGCTTTTAGCTTCTCCTTACATCCCGAACTATTGTTTAGCAATCCTATTCACGACGTGGAACGGCTAGTGAGGACACCATTAAATATAATTAAGTAAAATAGCTGTTTTTTCCTATTCTTTTCATTAAATCCCTGTGAAATGAATTGATTATTTTACCGCAAAATTAACTTAAAATGCCTCTATTCGAAGTAAATTTTGCTCCAATGAAGTCACATGTTGAATGTAAGCTTATATTTACGTAGAAATTTCCCTTCCATTTCTGCTCCCAGAAAATTTACAGATGTTATTATAAACATGTAAACACATAGCGTCTGTGTTTCTCTTAAATGGCCAGCACTTTTACCGAGGAAAATTGTAAAAGGTATAGACCGTAATGGATTGAGGTCCAAATCTTCCAACTATATACTCATGCTCCATATTTAAATCATTGTAATTGTCTGCTAGGAATCGTTACGTTTTAGGAACTAAAGCAACAAATCTTCGTATGACTCACGAATTTGTAACCAGTAACATGCCCGGCTACTAAGCGGGATGGCTCAGGCTGTTTCTACTTTGTCCCGCACTCGGGAGGCTCGGGTTTGCTTTGCGTGGCCGGCCTACCTGACCTGCTTTTTCGGAGATTTCCCGGGTCGCCAGGTGAATACTGGATAAGTTAGTTAATTCCCTCAAATTTCCTGTTCTTCCATCTCATTTCCATTGTGATTCTACATCATAACCCATCTGATGGTTTCTTTCAGGGCAGAAGTTTCTGCGGAGTCTCGACGCTGCGTGTCAGGATGTTAAGTTCACAGTAAACACCTCCTCCTCCGGTAGGATTTCCGGGCCGGCCTATTGGTCCGATTCAGGACTGTGATGGATGGGAACTCAATTCAATTATGGGAGAGAGCTATCTACGTTGGACGTCAATCCTCCCTCTCTATTACTCGGTACTGTCAAAGCTCTCCCCAAAAAGGGGCGCACGAAATACTTCGGGGCAAGACCTAGAGGTTAACAAGTACCCCCATTACAGTGTGGAAGTGGATAGGCCACTAACGCGCATTCACCCATCGGAAAGACTACCGATGGCCTCGGTCGGGCCACCAGTGATATAACACACCGGCTACAGGCTCTGCAGGTTAGCACCCGGGAACCTTGAGGCATCCCTCAACAACCCTGTCTGATGACTGCACCACCTTGACGTACTCAATCTCCTATGGATGTCGGGAAACATTGCCACACCAAAACTACCCAAACGAGCAACTCCCCAATGAGAGGGGCTCAGATGTTTGACCCTGTGTACTTGTAGAAACGTCAGAAGTACAAGTGCTAGGGACCCGTGGCGCTCGCAGCACTGGAGCTGAAGCGAACTGATCCCCTCCCCTACGGGAGGTGGGTGGGAATTCCGGTTTTTCTGGCCTGCCGGGGAGTTAACAATTGATCAATATTAAGTACCCTGCCCTCTTCACTGTCGTGATTTCTTAGGTCGGCTGCCCTCTGCCTGCTCTCGCCTCATCCCTCCGCTTGGAGATGTCCCACTTGGGCCATAAACAAAACAGATCAAGTCTGTTCGACGTACGCAATCCCTCCGTAAGATTCTATCCTATTCTAGCATGTCCGGCTCATGTTTTGATGCAACCTTGTAATGGAGGGGATAATAAACTCTGCCGCTCACCCAAGCTACCAATGAGTTTCTACACTCAAGTGTGCACTAACGATAATTTACTACCAGGATTTAATTTAGCGAAGAGAATTTCAGATGGACTTACGTTAAATTCTCTCTCTGTTGCGGTTACCTCCAAGAAATAATGACAACTATGCACTAAAGAGAGAAAATGCAAATATTTATAAGCTCCACCACTTAAAACGTGTAATCATCGATATATACTATGAGTTTCATTTTAATATGTAAGTAAACTTTTTACTGTCTAGCTTTGGGTTATAGGATATATAGCCGAAACACAGTATTTTTTTCTATATACTTTCACAAAAGGAATCCCAGATTGATTCTTAAAAAACATGGAATTAGAATCGACATAAAGCTTTAATGTTAGGTTAACTTATCTTCTGGAGAGACATAAAGAAAGGATACCAAATAATCCAAACTGTTTTCATTTGCTAAACAGCTTATCTGTACGTCTGTTTGCAAATTTATTCAATTAAAGGTGGTGCCACCAAAATTTACTTAACTAATCTTGTGTTACAAGCTTCTCCAGCATTTACCAAATGGCTTTGAACATAAACAAGGAAACATGTAACACACTTTATGGGTGTAGTGACGGACATGAGAATTAGGTCTGTATTACACATTTGCACCAAGAATTTTGCAGCTTTGCGTTACGGTGCAGCATTTCGCAGAAAAGCTTTAATCCTTCAGCACGTTACGACTAGTATATTTCCCATATAACGAAACCTAATAAAGTGTTCAATCAACTCACAAAACACAGCTTCATGTTCATGATATCGTAAAAGCAATAAAACTGTTATTTGAGTCCTGAGGTAAACGAAATGCTTTGTGACATCGTGAAAGGACATGAATTCTGTAGTAGTTGTACAGTGCAATATCGCATTTTGAGGTAAAAATAGCTTAAACTTAATATATTAAAAGTATTGTTTCCTAAAGATAGGTAGTAAACACAATTTATTATAATTATAGTAGCTGTAATTTAAGACTGCTCTTGATTGGCTAGTTGTGACGAGGTAAATCATTCAGTCCTGAAGTTGTTATGCGAGTTTTATGTAAAAATAACATTTAATTTTTGTCTTATGGACGCCTCTTTCGTCGATGTCACTGGCCGCGCCACTCGATTCTCACCAAGGCGGCCCGGGTTCGATCGCAGGCGACCGAAAGTAAGATTTATGATGGACAACCCGCGCTGGTTTTTTCCGGGATTTCTATTTCCCCCCTCCATCTCATTCCAACAGTGCTCCAAGAAATTTGTGAAGTCTCCGGACGTGTTACGTTTGAGCTCCGCGTCGAAGCATAAAAACAGTGGTTAAAACAAGTTTGTTTTAATAGTGTTGTATATTGGAAGAAAGAAGAAGAAACCAGCTGTCTGTGAGTACTTGTTTCATAATGATACAGAAATAGTTTAGAAGTTATAGAGTGATAAAGGTAACAAATTTTTTGTGCATTGCCTAACATATGTGTATAGGCGGCTAGCTAGTCGCGCGTCAGTCGCTGCTGCTGCATCAGTGACCTCTACAGCACGGGTCAAATAGGGGGAGTCAGTGTGTACAGTCTGTGCGCGCAGTATTGCCCGTCCTTTCTTGGTTTGCTTTAACGTATTAAAGCGCTTTTATTAATGGATGGAAGAAGCCAAGCCCAAAACTAATATACAAAGGGGATCTTTGAAATCGCCAAGAAGCGATGATAGAGGGAAAAAAGAAATAGGGAAGGTAGGTGAAGGCAAAGATGTGAAGAAGAAGAAGAAAGAAGATAAAAAGAGCAAAGATGATGATGTTTTAGAGAGGAAGAAAGAAGGAAAGGATTTAAAAGAGAAGAAGATAGAGGAAACAAATGCAGTAAATATGGATTCAACAAATAAAACGGAAAATATTGTTGGAGAAAGTCCGGAGCAGGTGATGTTGAATTTTGAAGATTTAAGTAACGAAGCAAATTCTATTTTAACAAATGATCAAAGGATGGGGACAAGATCAAAGGAGAGATTGTTATTTTTAATAGAAGGCATGAGGAAGGAATTTTTTAGGGTTAATCTAGAAAAAGAAAGAGCTTTTGCAGAAGTCAAAGTATGGAAAGAGGTGAAAGCAACAATGATGGAGACACCGAAAACTTTTGCTCAGGTTACTGCCACTCCGGCGCAAACTGGCAAGCAACAACAAGTAAGGAAAGCGTTACATAATAAAAAACATGTTGTTTTCATCTCAGCCAAAAATGACATGAATATTAAAGATCTACAAGAAACAGTTACTAAGAATTTGAATCCTGTTAAGAATAAAATAAGAATTTGTAGTTTGAGACCAGCGGGCAAAAATGTACTAATTGAAACAGAAACAAAAGAAGATATTGAGAAAGTTATAAACTGTAAAGAGTTATTGGAAAAAGAATTGAAGATTGAAGAGCCGAAGAAAAGAAATCCACAAGTTATCTTGTATAATGTTTTGAAAGGTGTATCAGATGAGGAGTTACAAGAAAATATTTATGAACAAAACTTCATAGACGAGATGACGAAAGAAGAGTTCAGTGAACAGTTTGTTTTAAGATTTAAGACTGGTCCGAGAAATAGAGCTACAGTTCATCATGTGGCCGAAGTTTCTCCAATATTGTGGAAAAATCTCATTCAATCAGGAAGAATATATGCAGGTTTTCAAGCGGTAGCAGTAAAGAATTTCATCTCTGTACCGAAATGTTTGAATTGCTATAATTATGGTCATGTCAAGAAATCCTGTAGGGAAAATAATAAAGTGTGTGGAAAATGCGGGGAAATTGGACATCTGAGGAATGAATGTGAGAAAAGAGAAGAATGTTGTATTCCTTGCAAGAGGAGAGGCAAGATTTGCGGAGGCAAGGGGAATTGTTCAACTTATAATATGATGTTAGAAAGATTTGTTTCCCGAATTGATTATGGTCAACAGTGAAGAAAATATTAACTTACCAATAAAGAAGAATAAGAAGAGGAATACAAGAAGGAATGTTGAAATAAATTATGATGAAATAATATATGAAAAAGTAGGCGAAGAAGAGGAAAGAAAGGAGAATGTTCAAGTTGTAGACGAAGTTGAAGAAGTTGAGTTTGTGATTGAGAAGGATAGAGAACAGGGAGAATGGTCGTTAATAAATCAAAAGGATACGAAAGAAAAGACCGAAGAGTTTAATATTAAGGAAATTTATAATGATTTTGAAAAAACGTTGAAGTTAAGTAGATTAGAAGAACCCAAGACACTAATTGCGGCATTAAGATATATTACAAGAAGAGCTCATGAAAATGGCAATAAAATTATGATTCCAGTTCCAAATGCAGTTGAAAGGATGGATTCAAGAACAAAAAATCTACGAACAGATCTAGAAGAATTAATGTTATTGTTAAATATTGCTTCTGAGAGAAGGGGAGAGGTATTAGATCTAGAAGAATTATATAATAATCTTGTTCTATGTTATGGTCGAGTTGTATTTGATTCAGCAGCAAGCTGGCCACATTGTTATGCACAAATTAGACATTCAGGATTAAATAGATCGGAGATTGTTAAAAAAGATGTCGTAAAGGATAATGTAGTAAAAACTGTCAATTTTAATCCTAGCTTTAAGCCAGAAAAAACGTTTTATAAGATCAATGCACAAAAAATTCCAAATAAATCTAATAAATCGGAAAATATTATAGCAACATGTTTATCAGCTGTAAACACAAATAAATCTATAACTTCTAAACAAAATAAATATAAAATAGCCCAAGTAAATAAATTTAAGGACAATATAAGAAGATTCAATCATAATATGGCAAAGGAAGTAAATGAAAATAGAGAGAATTTTGCAAAAGTAAGAAGAGATGTATTTGGTGGATTAAATTTAGGAAGTAACTCATGGAGGAAAGCTTAAGAATTGCACAGATAAATGGGCAAAGAAGTAAATTGGTTATGGCGGAAATAAGAAAAATTGCAGAAGAATTTAAATTAGATATTATCTGTATTCAAGAACCGTATGTGGTAAATTCCAAAATTCCATATATGCCGTTAAGATCCCGACAAATCTTATCTCAGGAAAAGGCAATGGCAGCAATAGTAATTTTCAAGCAAGATTTGCAAATAGTAAACATAGCGCAATTTCTGGATACGCATGTTAATTGCATTGAAGTTATAACAAAGTATGGAAGTTTTATATTGGCAAATTATTATTTTCAATATAGTTTGGATGTTGAACCCTTTCTATATAAATTACAAAATATTCATAATAAATTCAGAAATAAAGAAATCATGCATGTATGTGATTGTAATGCAAAATCAACTTGGTGGTTCAGTAAAAGACCAGATGAAAGAGGGGAGAAACTGGAAGAACATATCTCGGAATTAAATTTATATGTAATAAATAAAGATGGTAATCCACCAACTTTTCAAAATAGAGCAGGTGCTGAAGAAAATATAGATATTACTTTAGCGTCAGCAACAGCGGAGAAGAAGATTAGAAATTGGTGGGTCACACAGGGTCAGACCACAAGTGATCATAATTTGATTTATTTTGATTATATATTGAATGGGGAAGTAATTCAAGAAGAACATGAAATAGAATTACGTTATAATTATAAAAGAGCAAATTGGGATAAGATGAAGCAAGTATTTAAGGATTTAAATTTACAGTATACGGGAATATCAGTGGATTTGGATGCAATAAATTTAACACAGGCAATAAAAGTAGCAGTATCAAAATCCGTTCCAAAGATAACAATTTATAATAATAAGGATAAAATAAAATGGACAGATAGATTGCAGAAGCTGAGATCGTTAGCAAGGAAATTAAGAAGAATATATCAAAAGTCAAACATACATACGGAAAGAGAAGAGAACTTAAAGAATTATAGGGAGGCCAAACAAAAGTATAAACAATTATTAGAAGACACCAGAAAACAACATTGGGAACAGTTCGTTGAGAATAATTTAAAACAAGATGTCTGGGGACAACCGTATAAAATTATTATGGATAAAATTAAGAAGCCAGAAATCTTAACCACATTAGATAAGGGTAATGGAGAGATGACAGAAAGTGGGAAAGAATCGGTGGAATTGTTATTACATACGTTATTGCCAGATGATAAAGAGGAAGAAGATGATGATATTCATGTTGAAAAAAGAAACCAGATGATGTTGCAGTATACAGGAAATCCTGTTTATCCCTTTGATATTACAGAAATAAAATTAATTCTGCAGAAGTTAAAAAAGAAGAAGGCACCTGGTCCAGATGGTATTATAAATGAAGTCTTGTATAATCTACGAGAAGAAATTGTCTTGTTTTTGTGTTTCTTGTTTAATGATTGTTTGGCAAGAGGGAGATTTCCAAACTTGTGGAAGGAGGCAAAGGTTGTAATTTTGTGCAAAGGAGCAGATAAGGACAGAACGCAACCAAAATCTTTCAGACCAGTATGTTTATTAAATGCTATTGGCAAGATCTTTGAACAGTTAATATATAAAAGAATAATGGAAAATAGGTTGATGCTGGGTATGAATAATAAACAATTTGGTTTCAGAAAGGGATATTCAACTGAGGATGCAATATTAAAAATTCAAGAAACAGTGTCAAAAAGCCAAAAGAATTATGTAATTGGATTATTTGTGGACATATCGGGCGCTTTTGACAATTTATGGTGGCCGTATTTTTTCGGCATTTTAAAAGACAAGAAATATTCAAGTACTATTTATAATTTATTAAAGGATTATTGTTCCAATAGAGAAGTATTCATTGGTGGATCAAATTTTGAAACTAGGAAGAAGATAACCAAGGGTTGCCCTCAGGGTTCTATCTTGGGGCCCCTTTTTTGGGATATTTTATCAGAAGATTTATTAGAACTACTGGAAAGAGATCATAAGGTTTTGGATGTAATAGCGTATGCTGATGACATAGTCATAATGATGGATGGACAGAGCAGACTAGAGCTAGAAAATAAAGCAAGAGAAGTTACAAATACATTATCAAATTGGTGTTTCAGAACAAAACTAAAAATTGCACCAAACAAGTCAAATTATGTGCTTTTTAAGGGAAATTTAAAGCGGGATCCTACAGTGAAGATAAATAATCAGAACATTAAACGGGAAAAAGAGATGAGATATTTGGGTATCATGATAGATGAAAAATTTCATTTCAGAAAACACACGGAGTATATTAGGCAGAAAACAGAGAAAATAATGCTAAAGCTAGCAAGAATAACCAATTTAAATTTTGTACTTCCATTGCGTAACATACAGATATATCATAACACCATTTTTGCTTCAATTATGACGTATGCGGCAGCAGTTTGGGCAGAAAGGATGGATGATGTGCAAATAAGAAGATTGTTGAGAAGAACGCAAAGAAAAGTATTATTACGTCTGACAGGAGCTGTAAAAACAACACCAACTATGGCATTGCTAGTAACAACGGCCATTTGGCCGATTGATTTATTAATAAGGTTGAAGGGCGCAAAATTTTGGGCGAAAAAAGGAAACTTAGAAAAAGTTTATAATATAACTGGAGTCAGAACAAACAAATCTTGGGTGATTAAAAATAGTTTAAAAGATAAATGGCAAAAAGAATGGACAGAAAGTCTAGAAGGTAGAAGAGTGTTTGAAATTTTTCAGAACGTCAAAGAGAGACTAAAATTGAATTTTATTCAACCAACAAAGGGATTTATACATTATATAACAGGACACGGACCTTATAAGACCTATTGGAAGAAAATCAATAAAACTGAAAATGATATATGTGAATTATGTAACAAACAAGATAATCCTGAACATGTAGTATTTGAATGTGGAAGATATGCAATTCACCAACAAGAAGAGAGGCATGCGCTAGCAGGATATATCGTATATGACATAATTCGAGATCAACAATTAGTAAATAAATTACAAGTTTTGACTAACTTTGTAAGTAAGAAAGCATGGGAGGTAAAAATATTCAAAGGAGAAAGAGTTGATAATAGGCGAAGAATAGTACAAGATCCAAGAAGGAGTTCTAGAATACAAAATAGGATAAGACGGGAAGAATTATTGAATAATCAAACAATGGAGTTGACTGCATGGGCGGCGGAGGGAGAGAGTGATGGCGGAGGCCATGGTGGACTACAGAATTAGTAGATTTAGATATAGATTTAGGAAATAAGGATTTTGTAATTTTCATAGTTGTTTTCTTTTGTTTTTTTGATTTTTTGTGTTTATTTCTGTTATTTTATTTCATTTTAGTTTTGTAGAGTAGTTTTCTGAGAGATTTGTATAATTATAACATTTGTAAAGATTTTATGGAAAAATAAAGAGAAAATTTGGATACATGCCCCGGTATAGTTGTCTAGGTGCCGGGGTAGAATATTCAGATTTTATTTATTTATTTATTTATTTATTTATTTATTTATTTATTTATTTATTTATTTATTTATTTATTTATTTATTTATTTATTTATTTATTTATTTATTTATTTATTTATTTATTTATTTATTTATTTATTTATTTATTTAGTGCTCCATCTTCATCTCATGTATCATCAGTGTCACCGCCTGCGGTGCCGAATATAGTAAAAACGGGCGTTAAACACTACACGTTTCGCCGGTGTCAAAGCGATTTTAAATGTCTCCATGGATAAGTACAAAGTGAGAAGTGGTTTTGGGATTACCATTCAGCTCACGGTTGCAAAAATTTAAGCACTATTTGTTATCAAAACATTATGGCGAGTTACATATTAAAACACCTTTTATAAATATATACCATGCAATCATCAAATGCTCTATAATATGTGAAAGGCAGACGAACTTAACATTGAAGGAGGTTGATACATTTTCCAATGACAAGCGGGGACAAAAAAAAAAAAAAAAAAAAAAAAAAAAAAAAAAAAAAAAAAAAAACTTCTAAGGGTAAAATTGTAAGAGAAAGGGTAATCGCCGGTCCAGGGCAGCTAATAGTAATATTATTTCGTCACCCTAGGGACAAGCGCGTTGCTTGGCAGATGCATTCACCATCTACTTTCACAAACAAGAAAAAAGTAAGGAAAACGAATCCAGGACATTATAACCAACAAACAATTGCACATTAATCGTTTACACCAAATCAGTAATTATTAGTCACCTTAACAACAACTAATTACTCACCACAGAAACCCAAGGTTTATCTGCTAATAATCTAGGGCTTCCGCTTAGTGTTACCAAAACAGATTCATTGCCGGTTTTAGAGTTCAAATTCGTAATGAAACATAGCATTTCACAATGGTTCATTGAAGGATCTGTTGATAATGAATATACTTGGTGAATTCAGACATGTAGATATAGACGAATTAATAGAAAACCGGAGTAATTTTATGTTTAAAGGTTCACCATTAAATTTTGTTCATGCGAGTTTTAGTAGCATTATTTAGAGAATAAAAGAGAAGCAAAAGATGAAAATAAATATAAAAAATTACAGCTTATGGATCATTTTACTTAATCTTAGTCTGTTATTGCCATGCAAGTTCTAAAAACAGAATTTTATTTTACATAGTTCTCAAAAACCTAACATTACAATGATATAGTAAACTAGAGAGGGCCTTGGAAGCCAAAAGTACAAGTTATACAATAACTACCTCTGGATTCAGACTCACAAACTTTATTAAACCTTCTACTGGAGCTTTAAGTACCCACAGTCAATTTCATAGAACTTTACTTACAACATAATTGCAACAGACAATCCGAAGTTTGCCATTAAGTGAATGACCTATCACAGGGATTTAGTGTCAAAGCCAAACCAACAGAAATAGGTGGGCCCATAAAAGAAAACGAAGTGATACACTACAGTCTATAAAACACTGCTACACACAAAATAGCTGTATTGCCATTACACAGATGATATTTAATTTATATTCCTGTTCTGGCGTGAACTGCAGTGCACGCATTTGGATATAGCATATATTATAATGTGTCATTTGATTAATAACTTTCAAATATTTATTAGACCTACCGCCATACTATAAAACTATAACATACAAATGAGGATACTATTTGATTGCCGAAACTGATTAGTAAATAGCCAGAGTTATATTTTATGGTCAATGGACTTCATGATCAAAGAAGCTCGGCGATATGATGACTTTATGTAAGATTCAAACGGAACGGAATATCTCAAATTTTTATAATATTTATTTCTTGCTATCTACCGAAATTCTATACTTCTTCTCGATTCATTCTATTAATATTTAAACAATTTAAATTGCGGGTACTATCAAATGTATTAGAAAATATTTTAATACAAATTGTACAAGACATATTCTTTTCCCTACACATGAGGTAGAACTAATTCCATTAAGGCTGTTTTACAGTATTCAGTACGGAAATTTTAATACACTGTAAATACAAATTATGTTAGCTTTAGCACCCTCTTCTAATTGGGTTAGGCGAATAAATAAGCGTAAAAATAGTATTCGGTATGAAGATACTTGAACTCTTGCGCTCTCTGTCCTCCATGTTTACATTTTCCCGATATCTACTGGAATGCTACTCATCTGCTGCGTACTAAAATACCATCGAAAATACCTATCTCCCAAGTTTTGGATGGTTGCTTGGGGAAAAGGAGGGAAGCTAATGTATATAGAATCAATATTACAAGGAAGGTATATATCATATGAAATGTTATGGAAAGGTATCAGAAGAAGAAGCTGAATTTCAATTAAATCGTATTATTAAATATTCTTTAATTTTATCAAATAAAAAAGTTGATTTTTGGTCAAGAAGCATATATACTTAAAAAGACAGAAACGATTGGTAATGGTTTGGTTTAGACAGGGGGCTTAAGTCTCTAATGGACGATTCTGGAATATTCATTGTCATTCCCAGTAAGATTTGAAGCTTTCACAGCGATGATTATTAATTAGAGCTTCTTGGGCTACCAGCCGTGCGATACTTATAAGATTTCTCGAGCTTTCGGCCACCCTTGCTCTTTGTCCTTCTTCAGGGAAACAGTTCGAGTAATTTTATAAACATCGCAAGGCTGGTAACGCGAGAAACTCTAGTTAATGCCCATTCTGTGTTTTGGGTGAAAATTGATACATTACATTTTGGAACGTGCACAGTGAGAGCACCTGCTGATAATTAAATTTACAAAAAAATCAATCGGTACAGCTAAAAGGAGATTTGCATGTTGTGATCTACTGTGTTACCAGAGGAATTGGCAAACCAGCGGCCATTTTTTGACTAAAGTGTACAAAGTTAGATGAAATTTTCTCACTACGCCAGAGGTAATATTTCTATTTTGCTTCATTGTCTTTTTCTTTTTCGTTCTGTTAATCATATTTAACTTGTGACTTAAATACGCATTCACGATCAGCGAGTCCTGTACTAAACACTTTAGTAATTTGACTACAATAATTATAGCTAATCTATCATAATTTCGCTTTATTGGATTTGTGGAACACATAATGATTAATACGATTAGACACAGGAAGGCATAAATATTACCTTCTGAACGGTCACTTCACCCAGTCTTCAGTAACCTAGTTCAATTTGTGTCACCGCCAATTATTTTCTGTAGCTTCACTTTATTCGCGTCGTAATTAAATACTAGACTAGTCCCTTCCTCCAGACGTGTCTCTGGCTGGGGAGTCTGGAATGTGTTTTGTTCTCGAATCCCTTGGAATTTCCAGCACTCACTACTGGTTATCATAGCAACCACAAACTCAGTCGGAGAACTGCACTTTTCATGGCAACAGAAACGCACCCAATAAGTCGCTCACTAACCTGCAAGATTGAATTACTCCTTTCCAGACCTATGTCTTATACAGTCATAGAAAATTTCCACACCTTCCAAAAGAGTGGAGAACTTTCCCCAAAAATTCTGGTTATCTAGCGTTGGCTATTATTGTGCTTACATTGAGCAAACACGTCGCTTATCTGTTTACCTTCCGATAGCCCGTTAGGTGCCCTCCTATAACCTTGAGTAAGAGCTGCTGCGTCACAATATGTAACAAGCCTAAGGGTAAGAGGCTATTTTTATCAACCGGGATAAAGTATTTGGGTAAGCTGAGCGAGATGTCTAAGGCGGTTTCGTCTGTAGCCCGTATTCTGGAGGTAGGCGTTCGGTCCCCGTGGCTGGGCTATCTGACTCCAGGGCTTTTTGGGTGGATTTTTCCTGGTCGCCGGGCGAAAGCTGTGTGGGTTAATTACATCCTCGAGTTTCCTTTCCCTCCATTTTATCTCCATGTTAACAGCATCTCTGATCTAGTGATTTCTTTCAGGGTACAAGTGTCGACGATAGTCTCTATGCTGCATGGCAGGATGATATGTTTCTGGTAAACACTTCCTTCTCCGGTAAGACCATCTCCGGTCTCGGGACCGGCCCAGTGGGCAGTTTCAGGACAGCGGTAGACAGGATACCGTTTGTACCGGCCTGCCGGAGACTTTCCAACTTGTAAACTACATGGGCCCTGCCCTGTACACTGTCGTGATTCTTTGATTTGCCGCCCTCTGTCTCCTCTCTCCTCATCTTTCCTCCCGGGCATGCCCCACTTGAGGCACCTATCCTCGCAGGATCGACAGGTTAGACCGCTCGACTCTTACCAAGGCGGCCGGAGTTTGATCCCAGGCAAACGCAAAGTGAGATTTGTGGTAGACAACAAGGCACTGGGCGGGTTTCCTTCGGAATCTCTAATTTCCCCCGCCATCTCTTTCCACCGGTATCCATCTTCATCGTTTCATGGCCCAAATGACCTTGATGTCGACGGGCCCTAAAACACCACACACTCACACACTGTAGCAAAAATGGACGTTAAGACTTATACATGCATTTTTTTCTCACCATGTTTGTAAACATAGAATGTACGAGTTGTATAGAACAGAAGAATTAGGCGCAGATAATTTCATTTAGGTATCTCATATATTCAGGTCAGCCAAGTAATTTCTATTGGCTAATATTTTATGTATGGTACATTATTTTTCTGTTTTAATATATTTTCTGAGAAATTCAAGATGAATCTCTTAAAATACTATTCGATGTGCTTGAAAAATAAGAGCACTCTTGATGCTTTATGACAATATAAATGCAGTAACAATTAACAAGGAACGCTATCTAGGCTACCCGAGGTTATTTAATCTGAATGTGACGGTTAGGGGGACATTCCATTGCGACACCTCAAAACATTGGCCAGATTCACACATTATAAGTTCTACCACAGTGCCTCCACCCAAATGTGTTGCAAATCAAACATCTCCTTAAGAAGAGGTTTATTTAGGTTGTCATATTCAACTGAGCGGTTTTCCTAAATATTCCCCTATAAATACAATCTGAAAGAAAAAAATTGTCTGTTCAGGTTCTATACACACCTAAGGGTCTTTTGACACAGGATTAAATAAGTGATTTCCTTTTAGAGGTGATAATTTAGAGAATCTTTTTCAGAAGGGCCTCTATTCATATACATTGGTTTCAGTTATTCAGAAACATTTCCTATGCTTCGTGTGTGTATGTGTATATGCGTATTTTATTAGGAATATACTAAATGAATCCCTTTTCATACTGCTGAATGATGTGTAACATATGAATATGTTGCAGTTGAAGTTCGGCTCCTGAAAAAGATATTCATGATTTAAAATCAGCAAATTTCGTTTAGAATATAGCTTGCCTCGTCCATGCGCCTAAACCACTCACGCATATTTTAAAGTTTTTTCACCATTGGAAACCGCTTGTTTCTAGATGATCACAGGATTTATAACTCTTACACCAATTTGAAAGCTTGGGTTTATAAGTTGTTTTTTCCATATTGTGACTTTGTGGGTTCGTGAAATGAAAATTCCAATTGCACCACTCAAAAATGTTCTTTATTTCCACCGACTTACAGTTAAACACTTGCCAATTACACAGAATTACGTAATGCACACAATTACGATTCACCAGTTCGTCCGTTACAATTTCACTTGCACTTGTAATTACGTACAATACTCCGATGCACATACACAGTCTTCTCGTCGTACACTAGCACTGCACTCTTACACTGCTCGCCAAGAACTCTGACTAACTCTTCTTGCCCGACGTGTTGCTTATATAGGGTCAGCTAGGCGATCTGGAAGGTTCTAGATTAGATGAAATATCCCGTAATTTCGAGAACACAGGTGGAACAGAAAGAGACGGCGCAGTGATGTTTTTTCTCCCAGCTACCCCTCACCGACGCCACAAGACAAACGAGGCGGCGTGGCGAACGCCGACCGTCCCCTCCTTGCCCGCTCTATAGGGTGTTCCGACGTTCGGGTGACAATATTCATTCGAGAAATTTACATCCAGTACATTAATTTCAGATTTCAGAGACAACTTTCAACACTTAATTGCAAGGATTTCAGATTTATATCTCAGAGTTTGAGCACAGAGGGATAAATGTGAAGGCTTAAAGTGTTTTACTTGGGCTGCCCTATAAAAATGCCCCATTTTATTGTCCACAAATGTTCTTATGGTCACGTTATTTTTCTACATAACCGCCTTCAAATTCCACAGCCTTTCTCCAGCAAGACACAAGGATATGTATTCCCATGGTAAAAATATTTACTCTGCCTGCGGAGCCAGGTTTTCACTGCCTGAATCACCTCTTCGTCGTCTTCGAAATGTCCTCCATGAATGGCATTCTTAAGGAACCCAAACAACTGGAAATCTGAGGAAGCCTAGACGGGACTATAGGATGAATAGGGTAACCTTCCACTGCCCTTGGCATTTGGGCAGAAGGCCTCAAACATTTGCGGGGACGAGCGCTATCGTGACGAATGAATATCTCCCCGGGGCTGACATGGCGCTGCAGTCGCCGGAACGCTGCTTAAGTTTGTCTTATGTTTAACATAAATTTCTAAATCAATGGTATCGCCTTTAGGCATCACATCAATGAGAATTATGTCCTGTGATTCTAAAACACTGTGATTATGACTTTTCTGCGTAAAGAACTGTTCTGAATTTTTTTTATTCTGTGGAGAGTGAACATGAAGCCATTCCATCGGCATTCCACGTTTCGAAACCTATTACAATCTTGGACAACCGGTCTCCCCGTTAGCTTCAAAGGGAAGCACTCCTTCCTTTGGGATTTGTAATCAACACCGAGGAACCCATTTGGCACCACTTTTGTGTATCCGACATCACTGATAATTGCATCCACACTTCCTTTGCTTACCGACAGCTTTAGTGCCAATTGCCGAGTTATAATGTGTCGATGCTCTCGAATGACAGCATCCCGCCGCAACATGTCAGGCGTGACAGCCGTGGGAGGCCTTCCAGGCCATGGCAAACCTTGGAGCTCTGTAGTACCGCCCTCTGTTGCATTCAAACTCTGTGCTCAGTGACTAACGGTACTCCTATCAACTACACAAGTTCCATAAAGTTTGCACAAACGTTTATGAATATTCTCCACGATTTTTTTCTTTGCCACGAGATTGAATCACAGTAGACTGTTTATGACAGATGTATAATAAGCCATACTCAAACCTGGAAAAGATATTTAATTCAGTAGGATTGCTTCAAAGCAACACTATTTAGGAAACTTGTTTACAAGTGTCCTGTCTGTGAGCAGTTCCTAAGAGGAACACGTGAACATGAAAAACTATTCTGGAAAGAATCACTTTCCGGCACTAAATATTGCAAAACAGGGTTGACTGACTGACTTAAAACTAGTAATACTCATTCTAAAATTGGCAGTTCTTCACTTTGGCTGAAAGTCGGTCGCCCATTCAAATCCTAAGGAACTTCCTTAAAATTGTTCCCCCTCTACACAAACGCGAGCGAGAGTGAGAATGGAAGTGAGAGAAACAGCGAGAGAGAGAGAGAGACAGGTGGGAGGAAAATGCAGAAAATGTGTCTTCATTTTTAACTGTGGTGCTATCGTATATTGTTTACTATAGTTGCTTTTAAATATGGTAGAAGTAGATGAAATAATACACGTCATAAATCAGAAATCGATGAGGAATATTAACAGCATGCACACTCTAGGATTAATGGGACAAAATAAGCATATACTTATGCAAAATATATGGTCGTATTAAATTATGCAATATAAAAGTGTTAGGATTCAGTTGCATTTCCTGTTTGATGACATAGGAAGGGGGTGTTGTGTATGTAAATGAAAATCTCTGTCCTATTGATAACTAATTGATGTCCTCCAATCTGGACCGCAGAGAGAACGCCAGGGGCAGGGAAATTTATAGTAATTTTATTTCCGTGCCGAAAAAAAGAGAAAAGCTTAAAAATTAATGATGATAATGGAACATAATTACAATTAAAGCCCCAGCAGCAATTTGTACGTCCAAATATTGGCGACACTGACAAATCTATCCAGGGAATATGATTTGTGTACAGTTGCATATTGTTTCGGATTAAGCTGCAGAAATTTTATTGGAATTATGGTGAATAAGCATTATATGATATCTCAAGCCAGCCGATCTGTAAATCCCCCCTCCCCATAAAAGTAATCTGCAGATTTCTTTTATCATTTTACATCTGTGTTCACTGAAAAAATTGCAGTTGCTGAGCTTATATTCAGTCATTCCTGGGTAATGTCCTCCGAAGTATAGGGTTTATACGCTAGCCCGTCTTTTCCAAGGTCTTGGGTTCAAATCGGCGGCCTACGATGCATTTCTTCCAGCATAAAATCCTTGTCATGGAAGGGAAATTGACGGCCATGGTTCCGTCTAAGACTACGGCACGTAAAGCCATCTCAGGCCTGATATAGAGACCTCTGAGCCAAATTAAATATCATTTCGCACTCAATATAGAACAGCATACTGTGAATGAGAGGAAGAAAGAATGCTCCACAAATAAAACTCAGATTAAACTTTAATTCCTGGATTACTTTTTTCACTGTATATAGGTATTCAATCCATTTAATATCAAATACTACTTTTTATAAAAATTTTGACAGTTTTAAACACAATTTCACACATATTTTTCTTATGTTATAAAGAAGAAATTTGATATTCAACATACCACCAAATCAAGTGTTTGTTATGGTTTTCGTTCAATCGTGAGTTTTGGCTTAAATATGTGTCTTTATTTTAGTTAATTGATGGAAATTAATCATCTCTCCACACTAGCCATATAGGCAAAGGTTGTTGGTAGAAAGAGTCAACATGAAAAATTCAATGCCATGGGTGGGATTTGAACCACAGATCCCCTAGTTTACGTCCAGTCGCTCTAACCCATTGAGCTACCATGGCCAACGTGCAGCCCTGACATTAAATTCTCCATTTGACTCGTATATTTGCCCGATAGACCACTAAGGGCTCTCGCATTCGAGAAACACCGTTTGTGGCGACTTACTATCGTAAGTACTTGAGTCCCAGGCTTCATCAGGAGATCCGTGGTTCAAATTCCAGCCATGACGTTGAATTTTTCATGTTGACTCTATCTATCAACAACCTTAGCTTATATGCGGTTAGTGTAAAAAATGATTAATTTCCATCAATCAAATAAAATAATAGGAGTTAAATGATGAAGCCTGGGACTGAAGTACCTACGATAGTAAGTCGCCACAAACGGTGATTCTCGGATGCGAGAGCTCCTAGTGGTCTACCGGGGAAATATATGAGTCAAATGGAGAATTTAATGTCAGCAGGGTACGTTGGCCATGGTAGCTCAATGGGTTGGAGCGACTGGACGGAAACCAGGAGATCCGTGGTTCAAATCCCGGCCTTGGCATCAAATTTTTCATGTTGACCCTATCTATGTGTCTTCATTCTTATTCATTCATTCATTCATTCATTCATTCATTCATTCATTCATTCATTCATTCATTTACTTTCAAACTTTGTGATACTAACACACATGCCTCTCATTATAAACTACATAGAAGTTTAGTTAATATATATTCAGAGACACGTTCCGGAAGTTTACTTTGTGTAAACGGATCCATCAAAGCTGAACAAGCGATTTTTCTATGTGACCAACATAAAGGAATTAATCTAAAGGCGTAAATATTGTATTTTATGAACAGCGTTCATATGCGTATAAGTTTCGCAAATACCTTAGTGCTGCAAAACTTTTGTACACTCATTTAGTGTTTAACAAGTTATGGGTTGAATTCGCTTCACCATGTTGTTTAAAGTATAATCGTTCTTGTCTGAGATAGAGTATAACATCGCACTTTAATTGAGTCATCTTATGCTAACTCAAACCCTTATTGCACTATTGACACATTTATGGAAATGTTATGTTCCCGCTTAACATCCCCTGCCATCCGATAGCACTGGATTTTATTTTGCATGTTTACAGAAGTGCGATGCTCGTTAGCGATTTTTCACAGAGATAAATAACCATGTGTATACTTGTGAATGAACGGCACTGCTTCACTCTTGTATGGACTTCTTATTTCAATCAACAGGTTCATTAGCAGATATACCTGAAGCACTATGCAGCTCCGTGTATATCCCGGGATGAGGGGAAAGAGAAAGCATGCCGCAGAATGGCTTTCACCAAGCAATTTTAGTAACTTGTTTTTCTAATTACTTAGGCTGCATACATGCACGTGCCACAATTATGGCATTAAAAGCCGTAATCTGATTTGACTAATCTTTTCCAATTACTTTCAGGAAAACTTCAGCGCGCTTACTGGATTTATGGTTAATTTTAAAGAGTATGTAGCAAATATGTTATTCGGTTTATGGACATTTGAAAACGGAACGTACTTTCTGGTTCAGTTGTATGTTTTGCCAAATATTTAGAAAAGATAAACAAGGTTTCATATGGAAATTTAGAGTCGGAGTGAAAAATTCAATGCCATATCTGGGATTTGATTCAGTTGGAGAATTTAATGTCATATCCGCACGATGGCCATAGTAGCTCAATTGTTAGAGCGGCTGGACGGAGAACAGAAGATCCGTGGTTGAGTTTGTCAGTCTGACTCTTAACTTTCCATACTTTAGCCTACACACGGCCAGTGTGAAAGAACAATTAATTTCCAATGTTTCATATATTGTCAAGATTACCTTTCAAACTAATATGTTACAGACATATGACTTATAGGCTATAGAACGTAGTAGCCATCTATATGGGTATGCATATATATTCACTGTGGCTAAAATCTGCCTAGAGGAAAGGATGCCTTAGAGGAACCACAGCAGGCTAGATGCTGCAGGAAGATACCAGATATTTGGAAGAGAAGGGAATGATAGATGTTTGGCCATTCCTTATTTTTGATATGGCATTTGCCATCAGCTACATACTGATATGAGCATCATAATAGAATAACTTTCCAGATTTATTATGGAAAATTTGGTGAGTAACAAATTTATAAAGGAATATAGAAATATACGTTAAAATCAATGACCTACATAATATACGTATCTGATTGTGAGTTACAATTTTGTCAAGAGAATTGTATTTACTAGTGAATTTCGTGTTAAACGAAGGGCAATAAGCTGTAAGGGAGCTTATGAAGTTAGCGAAATTTATCTACAATTCAGTTATTATTTGTTCAGAAGTCAGTATGTTCCGAAATTCAACCTGGTTTCTTCTGAAAATTATGAATGAATTAAATTCTTACAATTGAGGAAGTCACACAGTTAAACTTATGCTTCAGATAGGACTTGATAGCTTAACATTTGACAACATTAGGTAGAAACATTGATGGGAAGACATAATATAGGTGGTGCTTACATTGACTGAAGGGAGTATGTTTATGAAATTTCTGTATTGTCCTTTGTGTTTAACAGTATTGCAGAAGTACTTTATTGTAATAAATTATTCTCTTAAATTAATTAGAGCCAACTGAAAAATTCAATGTCATGGCCGGGATTTGAACCACAGATCTAATTGTTACCGTCCAGTCGCTATAACCCCTTGAGCTACCATGGCCAACGTGCCTTCCTGACATTAAATTATCCAATTGACTCATTATATTTCCCGGTAGACCACTTAGGGTTCTCATATTTGAGACAACCACGTGTGGTGACTTACTATTGTAAGTACTTAATTACCAGGATCTTTATCGCTGATTATTTTTAATGTAAATTTATATTGAGGAATGTATTTAAAAGGATTAATTCTTTAAGGATTAATTCATCAATATAAATTTAAATTAAAAATTATTCTCTGTTTGCAGCACCTAACGTCCACCGTCGGGTTATACATAATTAGTGGTCGGGGCAGGAATCATTCCGATTAAGTTTTTCAAGGACCTGAGGAAACATAGGCTATTATTATTACAGAAACAGTTATTTTAAACCATAAAGTGCTGATACGTACGTCAGAAGTTAACATATAATATAGTTCGATCCATAAAATCCTGAACGATTTCAATAGGCCATAACCTTTGAACCAATAATAAGACGCACGTGCACCTTTGGGAGAACACAATACACTATTGGGAGATTACATTGCACCATTTATATCTCAGAGAAAATATTGGAAGTATCCTCCACCAGCATCTTTATAGGTCTGAACTCGTCACACCATATTGTGACTTTGTGGGTTCGTGAAATTAAAAGTCCAATTGCACAAACTCAAAATGTTCTTTATTTCCACCGAATTACAGTTGGAACACTTGCCGATTACACAGAAATTCGTAGCGCACACAATTACAATTCGGCAGTTCGTCTGTCATAGGTCCACTCTACAGTCACAATTGCGTATAACTCCTCTGATACACGTACACAGTCTTCCGTTTCGTTCTTTCACTAGGTGCTCCTCACGGCTGCTCGCCAAGAACTGAACTGATTCGTCCACTGCAGGCCTTATATAGGAAGATCGCGGTTTCTGCAAGGTTCGCGGCTCGCACAATTATCCCGATATTTCCAGACGTCTGGTGGGAGGGGAAAGATACGGTACAGGGCTCGTGCCGCTCTTCTAATCATCCCCTCAGTTGGTGACACGAGATAAATGGGTAGGCGTGGGCTCAATACTTCCCGTCTGGCCCTACTGCCGGCCGGTTCTGTCGGGAATTCCGACGTTCGGGTGACATATTCTCTGAAGTTTCATGAAGAGTGTCCAGGCCAATGTTAATTATTTCGGTTTGAATGCATTTCTTGAGAACTTAAATTGTCCGTGGCCAATTCTTGTACACGCTATTTTTAGATAACCCCACAAGAAAAAATTCGGTGAGGTTAGGTCAGGGGATCTGGGGGGCCATAAACCTTTGGAGATTATTCGAATATAAAAGAAACTGGCTACAAGTTCCATGGTGTCATTAGATGTATGGCACGTTGTTCCATCTTTCTAGAAATAATCTCCTTTCAATTTGATATAATCTCCGTAAAACTTCAGAGAATATGGTGTTTGGAATGCAAACATGTATAGATGCTGGTGGAGGACACTTACAACATTTTCTCTGAGATATAAATAATGTAATGTAATCTCCTAATTGTGTATTATAGTCTCCCAAGGTTACACGTGTGTCCTATTATTGGTTCAAAGGTTATGGCCTATTTAAATGGTTCAGGTTTATATTGATCACACTATACTTCAATAAGTCTATTTTCTCAAGCTAACATTAAGGAATTGTTGATACCATGTACTGCAACTCTCTTCAAAAGGCTCACTCACTTGCTTGATTAAATTTATCAGTGAAATTAGCTGAGGTTATGTATACTCAAACCTACCCACGCATACTATAAGAGGAACAAAGAGACCCAATGTTCACAACTGCAGCAGCCGTCAAATCCATTAGAACCGATATCTTGGATACGACATCCCCCCAAAAGAAAGCTGCCTCATTGAGGGTAGGAGTCCTCATCATGATTAATATAATGTGCCCTCGACCAAGCATTCTCAACAGTTTATGTTTATCCCGGAATATTGTGAAACTGTCTCAAGAACTGATTCTGAAGGATCTGAATTATAATTTCGTTAAGATTATTCAAACAGTTTTACACCAAAAATGGATACCAATAGATTCTCTAACAGCTCTTGCTGAGTAATTTCATACGAAAATACGTGTTTGACGTTTACGAGAGAACCGATATGGAATTGATAAATGATATAAAACTTACATTCTTTGCTGCTGAATACGGTTATGAATAAGAGATAGATCTAGCTTTGTAGATAACAGCTTCCTGTTACAATTGCAAATACAGTGTGTTACTGCCAGGGGCAGTAATCGTTATCCCATTGAAATATAATTAAATAAACCAGCAACTGTGAAGAGTATTTCATAGCGCTTCTAGTAAACCATACAAAAACTAGTAACTGGCGCAGAATTAGTACTGAACTTAGAGGGCGAGTTGGAGGTACTAAAGGAGTAGATTTACAGCAACAGCGTTGCAATGCAAGTAAGGTGCACTATATTCATAGCGATTACTATAGACTGTTTTAATTCATACCAAAAACAACACAATTTTAGCATTTACAGAAGTAGAATGAATAAACAAAAGAATATAAAACTGCTACAATTTGGAGTGATGAATTTAATAATCTTCTTAGACTCAGAAAATCTGCCTTGCCTAGATTCAAACGTTTAGCAACAGAAGAACATTTCTTTAAAGATGAACAAGCTGAAACAGCCAGTAAAAACAAAATACAACAATCTAAGTAGAATTAACATATATAATGTTTCAATTAACAAAAGCAAACGTTTATTTTATACGATGTGGTTTATAGGCTTGAGACGAATTAAAAATCAGAATGTGCAATGATGTATTACACATTATGAGCTACTGAAGGTAATGAATCGTTATGAACTTCAGAGATGTCTAAAAGAATGTCATCTCTTGTTCCTATTGATGATTACAGTTTTATTACATTTCTATAGATGTACCTTTTACGTACAATGAACTAGAATTTGCTATTTCCAAATAGTAGATTAGCTCCTCTCTAGTTGCCCGCCTCGGTAGCGTAGATGGTAGCGTGTCTGCCTCACGTTCAAGAGGTCCCGAGTTCAAATCTCGGTCAGGGCGAGTTACCTGGATAAGGTTTCTTCCGGGGTTTTCCCTTATCCTGAAAGACGAATGTCGGGTAGCTCTAAGCTCCAGGGACCCCGGACCCATTTGGGCATTATTTCACCCATTCCCTTCATCGTCCGATATGACTTAAGGTTGGAGGACGCAAATTACAACAACAAAATCCTCCCTAGATTTGGATGGAGTGGATTACAGGATAACATATGAATTTCCAATACATCTACGCATTTTTCTTCTAGATCTATAAAACTTTTAAGATGTGCTTTCCTGTCAAATTGGAACCAGCATTCTGCATTTTGATACAAACGTAACCCATGGCGTAATAACCCAAAGTGGACCTGTGCCTGCCAACCGCACTGTCGCCTCACGTCCACATACGCAAGGTAGCCGAAAAGTTGGCTTTTCAGACCAGGGTTCGCTAACTAACCTAGCTCCTCAACTTCCTTAGGATGCTGAGTGCGCACCGGATCTATACCCGGGACTTACTAACCACAACTTCTTGGGGTGCGGTCGATCTCGGGCGCATTTCGAACGCAGGGAAACAAAGCACACACTCTAGTCCATTACGCCACGGCGCAGGGCTTTTTTACACCGAAGGCTAGAAAGAATTCTTTCAGGTCAATTTATTTATCATGATAGCCTCCAGAAAACTTTAAGGAAAATGCTATACATTTTTTTTACGTGTATGGTGGCCTCAACAGAATTCGGTTTCAGAAAAGAGGTATGTTGCCCATATAATGCTACATTATTAAATTCAGAGTTATTTAGAGCCCTTGAAGAAACCGAATATCTAAGTGCACTTTTTAACGTTGAATATCTAAAAATTCCGTCTTTAAGGTTAACATGTATATTCAGTTTAATTTCAGAAAGAGTGCCGATATATACTTATGGCACTACTAACCAAATTCTAACAGTCCTTAAAAGCGTGCCTCAAGGAAACGTACTTATTCTTATGCTGTACTCAGTCTGCATGAATGAGGTCCCAAGTTCGAACATCGATCAGAGTGATTTACCTGATAAGCTTTTTGAGATTTTCTCTTATTCTGAAAAACGAATGTCAGGTAACTCTAACTCCATGTACTATGGTCTCATTTGAGCTTATTTCACCCATTTCATACATCGTCCGGTATGAATTAACGTTGCAGGACGTAAATGGTGCCGAAACAAAAACTTTGCATGAAATATATCGGTGGTAGCATGCAACAAAAATCAAGTATGCTGCTGTGTTCGGATGATATTTTAGTTATAAACAAACAGCAAGACACCAAAAAAGCACCTTAAACTTAGAGAATTACTGCTTCAAATGAATACAAAAACTGAATTACAACTAGTTCCAGATAAATGCCACTAAGTATCTTCAGCGTTAACAGAACCGTATCCAATGAATCATGGTGAGTTTACTTAGGAAATAGTACTGTTGAATCAGAATCTTTGGGCATACTTTTGAAGCTATATTGCAATGGTGTATACATAAAGAATACATTAGAGAAAAATGCATTCGTCCAGTGGTTATCATTAGGGTCCTACGACGTACTTGCTTAGAAGCAGATGTCTCCTAAGGTCTTCTCAAATATCTCTTTAGATGAAGCATCTAGTGCTCTCGACATTCTTCCACTAAGAAAACGTCAGTTTCAAGTTATAGATTTTTTTGCAAAGTAATTCGTTTGGCCTTACAGTATATGAAATCTATGCCAGTGAATGCAGCTTTAGCGGGATCAAAGGTTACTCCACTGAAATATGAAATATACACACTTGAACGAAAACGTTATCAATATTGAAACATCCTTTGATATTGTAACTAAACCTCTTCTAGGTTCATGAGATAATCTTCATGAAATAATTCAATGAAAGTTAACATCGGGGTATCGTAAACTGTTAGGTTTTACGGGCTTAAAATGTGTGAACTATTTTCTAAACATCACAGGTGGGCCACATGGTTTTGCTGCGACCACACAATTCACTAGTCAATAGACTGGATATTTTCATTGAATAAGAAACCAAAAGAAAAGTAATCCATATTGGTTAATGTATATCTAAATTAGTTTGTGGAGGAAAAAATAAAAGGTACAGAAAAAGAATCAATAGTGTGACAGAAACACAAAACCAGAGACGAAGTTACCCTTAATCTCCTTTAATGCGATTGAAACCTTTTGCCTACTGCTAACTATCACCTTCTCTTTTCACAAAAACTTAACTTCAAATCCACCCCTTAATGTGTCTTTATATCTTTATTGCATGCAAACAACTTGTGCTACTGGTGATCTCTAACATATACACTTGTTTAACCCTCACTCGGAGTTTAACGCCAACTCTGAACAAAAGAACGGTGATGTTCGCTCGTGGACGGATTCACTGCCGCTTCACACTGCCCGCCGACTCCTCACCACAAAGTTTGCACCCACTGTACTCTTGAATTGCTTCACTGTACTGATTTCTCACCACGGTTCCATACACTTCAACTCAGCTGACACCCGAACCCCAAAATACTACACGAAGCTCTTAAACATTGCCAACTAGTCTTCGCATCGTTTCAACTCTGGGATGCAGCAGATCGTTCCAGTAATCAAAATGTTCTCAAGTTACGTATTGTAATGTTATAGAAGGTTAATACTTGCGCAGTATTAATGCATTCACTTCTAGCTTTATGAAGTCAGATAGTGGCCGCCCATGGAGGCATATATCACCTACCAATCCCACTGGAAATCAGCAATGGCGACATAACTGCCCGATTCCGCTGAAAAACTTCATGGCAGACTTTGTGATTGCCAATGTCAGAATTTGTATATTAACTGACAGATCATAAGTATCAGCAAGGGCTTCATTGGTTTTGCCACACTTCATGTTCCTGAATTACGAAATCTTAAATATAAGACAGTCAAATATGCTATTGATGGAAACTTTGGACTAGATAGAGGGCAAATGTAACGATGTTACATATTTATAGACCCCAAAAGTTATTTATATACACTTTAATCCATTTATTACCATAACCTGCATACCTATCATATATGAAGGTTAAGTTTACATGTTTCCCACACACTCCGGAGGTGAAATTGAAAGAATATAAC
The DNA here is from genome assembly GCA_030765055.1 of Mantis religiosa. Classification (NCBI taxonomy): domain Eukaryota; kingdom Metazoa; phylum Arthropoda; class Insecta; order Mantodea; family Mantidae; genus Mantis; species Mantis religiosa. The sequence continues at coordinate 98,825,649 of CM060950.1, forward strand.
AAAAATAGGTATTTAAGAGGAATGAAGTGATGGCTATTCATATAACGAACAGAGTATAAGTTTAAATACAATGTGCTAATTAAATAAATGTATACAATAATTAAATATAAATGTTAGTTAGTTAGTTACTAACACTCCCCACATGGCAACCTTGGCCTTCGGGGTAACCTCACCCCACCAAGTGATGACCGGACCCATTTCTCAGGTGGAGGCACCCAGAGGGCGGTGTCCATTACCTCCGATGATAGGGTGATAGTGAAGATGGCGGTGAGGTGAGAGGACCTACAGTTTTTACCGTGGACTCCGAACCACGTTGGGCATAGGGGATACTTCACGTGTGCTAGACAGAGGTGAAGGCGTGGATAGGGCCGACTTAAAATCGCCAACCCCAGAGCCGGGAATCGAACTCGGGACCCTTAGAACGGGAGCCGCGAACGAAACCACCGCGCTACCCCGGCGCCCTTAAATATAAATGTTAAAATTATAGTCCAATAGATAGTGTGACATATACTGGAGTAAAGAAGCTGCTTTTTAATACAGCATACAGTAAATTAAATATATTGATAGATATCAAATTGTACAAACAAAATGTTAATGAATTTTGAACTGAAAACGAGGAATATATTTTAAAGGGTTTAGGTATTTGGTAAATAGATTTTATAAGATGTGGTTGGACCATTTAATAGAAATTAAAGGAGCGTAAAATGTTATACAAATCAACTAAATGTACACCTAGGTTAAAAGGGATGCTGGTTGCAGTTACCTAATATGTTGCCAAAAGTTAAACATTAAAATTTTACTATAATTCCGGGGAATAGTTGACAACTCTCAGCCAGTTTGAACGACTAGTGGCAGTATCAACGGTAATATTGCGAAATATTAATAACATTAGCTGCCTTAATGTGCATATTTAATTTACTTTATTTTATTATTGGTTTTAGTAGACCAATAATTGTACAATTAGAAATAGGAAGTCATACTATAATAAACTTTAATTAATAAATAATGAATTCAAACTCCAGGCAGCCATGCAATTAGGCAGGTTTGCTTTGTTTTTTATTGGTTATCTCTTCAAGCCGATACAGTAACAGGAAAGTCAAAATTTGTTTGGTGAAAGGAGCTTCGTCGTACTCTACTGGATAGATGAACTTCTAGATGAAGGAAAAGCAAACATTTTGGATGATTTAAAGTAAAACTTCTGAAAGGTACTTAATATATTGCAAATGAAATTGGGGAACACATTTCTTCATTTAAAGAGGAAGGACTGTACTTTAGAAAGAGCTGCCTAGCTATCCCCAAAGTATTTAAATAGAACCATTTGTAATTAAAAGGCATCAAATTAGAACTGTGCTCTAAGTGATGAGGAAATCGATTTATTTCTAAAGTTACATCAAAGTTTACTGATAAATCGATAAGGCTCACTAATGAAAATACTTTTAGTGGCATTCTACAGCAAACTTTACGGGAGAAACACACACTCAGCCATTCGCGCTTTCTTGTACACTTCACTTTGATGTTCCCACAGTTTTTTCTTCTTTTATTTGGTTCCATTGCCCTTTCAAATAGAAACTCCGGTTTCTCATTTAGCTAATGCAAAATTCTCAACTCAATATAGAGGAGACCAGCGGCGGGTACAGAGTAGATTCCTGCTATCCATGAAGAGAAGTAGTTGGCCTCTGTGCAAACATTCAGCTTTTCATGAGACATCACAGAGACTAAAATGAATGCAAATTTCTTGCTTAGATCACTTGATAGCTATGTCTTGCCTCTTTAAACACTCTGCGCCTTGCTGGCAGAGTTAAGTAGCTTTAAGCAGGTATAAAATGCGTTGTAAATCGCGAGATATATTGTCCATTAAATGTATCTTTAAGGGCTCGTTTCTTAGCCAATACGCACAGGTTATGAAAGATGTAAGCACGCACAGTGGTAGCTAACAGAAACACAATCTATTAATAACACAACAATCAGCATTTCGTCAGCCAATCCACTCAAGGGAACTAAAATAAAGCACGATCAGCACAAGTCGCACCAAGATGACATCAGTGAAGAATCTCTCACAGTAACGGAGTATAAGAAACATAGTTGCCAAACTTCGGTATGTGTTCGGGAGGTAACTACTGTATAGGCAACATAAGAAAGCAAGACAGAGGAATGTGTAACGTAAGCACTTTTGCTGTCTGCATGATATCTCTGCCAGTATTCCGGATATGACAAGGATGCTAGGTTCGTGTGAAATATACAGTGTTGCCACTACACTCACAAATTGTTGTGTGTAATTTCCATCCTCCTACGTTAAGTCACATCGGACGGTGAATGAAATTGGTGAGAAGATGATCAAATGATTCCGGGGTCCATGGGGCGTAGAGCTACCTGACATTTGCCTTTGTTAAGGATAAGGGAAAACCCCGGGCAATTTCAATATGTTTAATTAGAGGTTATATATCTTTGAGATTTTGATAACTCACAGAACTCACCCTGACCGAGATTCGAACTCGGGACCTCTTGAACGTGAGCCAGAAACGCTATCATCTACGCTATCGAGGCGGGCAAACTCACTCATACATAATACCTATCACTGTAGTTGCTGAAACGAGCACTAGATCTATCAGTATGGATGGCTCATGTGCACTCTCATAAACTTATTTCGTAGTAAATAGATCCACTGCCACAACAGATAAACAGTTTAAGACCCTCTTCCTCTGCAGGCCCAGCTTGCTTTCTTGTGGTGGGTGGGCAGAAGACATTGCAGCTGCGCAGCAACATCCACTCTTGAGGACATGGAAGTGGGCCACCCAACTCACTGCTAGTATCCGCCTAGTAAATTAAGCACAGTGGGAGGGAACGTCGACATCACGACATGTGGCCTTTCAGTCCAACGACACAGAAGGTGGCACTGCAAGAAGGAGGGATGACGTCACAGTACACGAGGGTGGCAAATTAAGGCGTCAAAGCAGAGAAGAGAGCAGGATTTCTCTTAGTCCCAGATGAAATGTTCCTGGTATGGAAAACCCTCTCCTTGTAGGGTGGAAAGCCCAGAGCAATGCATATGAACATTTAGTTAACTAGAAATATCAAATTATGTACAATACAATAAACTAATGGTCAGTCTTTAAACTCCATAAATAACAGAACTGTCACTAACATAAATTATTGCTACCAGCGTTCAACACAAATTAATATTAACACACACAACATTTTTTTATGATGATACTAAAACTGGTTTGTTTCAACGAAATATAAAATACCACTCTTGAGAATAAACTCGATATTAGCAGACATTGCATAGCATACATCACAGAAAGCCCCAGCGCAGACGGAGGTTTATAGAGAGCATCCATTTTCAATGCCAGGCAGCGTCAGCACACCTGCCCACACCTTGAGACCCTGAAAGAACCAAGCGGATGAGAGATGAAATGAAATGAGAACTGAGATAAGCAGAGGAAATTTGGGTGAGGAGAGGAAACCACCAAGCAAGCTGCTGAAATTCTCGAAAAAATAAACCACAGGTCGGCAAGGCCTGTCATGTAGATCGAACCCGTGACCTCCCAAACAGCAGTCACTCGCGCTGCCAACTGCAGCACCCAGCTCTAACATATGTGGTTTCTTAAATTTCGAATACACACTTCTCATTTGAATGTAGAGCAATATTAGGTAGTGTCAATGAAACATAATGATTGGGAAAAATCGTTCTGCATACTATTTTAAGTGAAAAAGTGGTCCAAAATAAATATTTCGCAATTGGTGCAAGGAGTGGAGAAGCTTTCTTCCCACGTTACATGCGTCAGTATCAAATCGCTGTACTAGTATTGGAATCTGAAGCTTGTTAGTCGCGAGTCAGCTATAAAAAATGCACCCTGGTATTCAATCTCGTCTTCTGAACTACAGAAGTATAGCGACGCGTAATTTGATCAGTCTGAAAGAGCTAACCCTCCTTAACTGGAATGCCAATAGTCTCCGTGCAAAACGCGCATCTTTCGTCGCTTTTCTTACCATGCATAACATAGATATTCCTTGCGTCACCGAAACGCATTTTCTTCCGAATGAGACCTTCTCAGTTCCTGGCTATAAAATCTATCGCCAAGACCGTGTAGCTGAAACAGCTTCCGGAGGTGTTGCCATTATGATAAAACGCACTCTTAGTCACAGTGCTATATTTCTACCAGCTGTTCCTTCACTTGAAGTAGTAGGTCTCAAACTCTCTGGTACGGGTGGTACTGATCTTATTGTTATGCGTGCTTATAAACCTCCCAATCATAGGTTAAATATGCGATATCTTTCGTTTTTATTCCCTCTGGATTGTAGCACTCTCCTTTTAGGAGACCTTAATTGCAAACATTCTTCCTGGAGGTGTAGGTCTACGAATCCCAATGGTTGCCTTCTCTTTAATATGTTAGATATTCATGGGCTTACTGTCTCAGCTCCATCGGACCCTACTTATTACCCTAATAATCCTCTGTACACTCCTGACATACTTGATATTGGTCTTCATAGGAATCTTTCTCTTCCATCACACGTGTCTGCTTTAGCCGAGCTTGATTCTGACCACTGTCCTGTTGTGACTACTTTTCAACTCTCACCTGCCTCGTTGTCCCCGGTTCCTAGACTCATCAATGGTACAGTTAACTGGGAAGCTTTTCAATCTCGGCTAGATGCTACCTTAACTTCTTCTTATTCACTGGCGATTACTAAGGACATAAATACTGCAATAGAGCACTTCACCACTACTGTGAGCTACTGTGTACGGTTTTCTACGTCACGCTCTACAGGGCGCAAGTCTCCACGTTCTTTGCCAATATCCATTCTCCATCTTATTCAGGAGAAAAATGCTATTCGTCGACGATGGCAGCGAGAACGCCAACCCTGGTTACGAAGGAGACTTAACAATTTGATACGTCTTGTGAAGGTTTAGCTGGAGCGGCATCGTCTACAAACCTACCAACATCATCTGGCGACTATTTCTCCACGAGACCACACCCGGTGGGATGCCACCAGACGGATTCTTCGCGAACCAACAGTGATTCCTGCAGTCTCCAATGGGACCAATCTTGTTACGGACGTACAGCTAAGTGTGACATACTGGCTGCACATTCCGAACAAACGTTTGCTCTTCCTATCACACCACCCTGTTCTGCGGCTGTAGAAAATGAACTCTGTGCCCAACGCCAACGAGCTACAGTTCCACACCGAATTTCTTTCACTAGTCCTCCGGAACAATTCCATCTTATTCGCCGTCTTCCTAACAGAAAGTCGCCTGGACACGATCTCCTGCCCAACATAGTTTTGAGAATCTCACAAGGAAAGCGCTTGCCTACTTATCTTCTGTTTTGAATTTCTGTCTCTAAACAGGTTACTTCCCTTCAGCATGGAAATTTGCTCATATCATTGTGTTCCACAAACCTCATAAGCCTAAGCATCTGCCAGGAAGCTATCGTCCTATCAGTCTTCTACCCACACTGTCTAAACTCTTTGAGAAGGTCATCCATCGCCGTGCAGTACCTCAACAATAATCACATTATTCCTTCTTTTCTATTCGGGTTTCGCCCGAAACACTCTACTGCTCATCAACTATTGACGTTAATTCAACACATTGTCACTGGATTCGAGCATCGTCAACACACCCTAGCTATTTTCCTTGATGTAGCACAGGCATTTGATAATGTATGGCATTCTGGCTTGCTACTTAAACTGTATCGCATTGGTCTCCCGGACTACTTAATCCACATTATTACCAGTTTTCTCACTGATCGCACTTTTGCGGTGCGCATTGGAGGCACTCTTTCAACTGAGTGTCGTATTACAGCAGGCGTTCCACAAGGTTCAATACTGGCAGCAACGCTGTTTAGTATTTACACTTCTGATATTCCAGACATGGCTCCAACCTCAATTGCCCTGTATGCTGACGACACTGTTTTATTTTACTCTCACTCCGATCTACATTCTGCTGTACGAACCTTACAACTCTCTCTTGATCGTATCGTTCAATGGTGTCAAAATTTGTGCATCTCCCTTAATACCCAGAAAACTGAAGCCAAGATTTTTACTTTACGCCGCTATAATCCCCCTCCGCCTATACGCCTTCTGACTGATCATGTGCCGTGGCTCCCTTCACCTATACCAGTCAAGTACCTTGGAGTGTTACTGGACACTCGGCTTACGTGGAAGCCTCATATTGACCGCACCATTACCCTGGCATCCGCTCGACTTTCACAACTGTCTCCATTATTTCACAAACATACTTCTCTTGCTTTAGAATCTTCACTGCTCCTATACAAATCTCTGATTGGACGTCTTATTACTTATGCCTGCCAGGTCTGGGGGGGGGGGGGCTGCCAGTACTTGTCACCTGAGGCGTTTACAGATCATCCAGAGTCGATTCTTGCGAATAGCCACCAATGGTCCTTGGTTTGTCCGCAACCAGCAGCTGCATCACGAGCTGGGACTTCTTCCTCTCCACCATTTCATTCGACAGACTGCTCGACGCTTCTTCTACAATCTACGCCACGTCCAAGGAGCTGTGACGTATAACATCGGCGTTCGAAGTCGCCTGCCAACGCGACTGAAGCCACAGGACCTGCTTTACAGTGATGACACTTCCACTTCTGAATAATCTACTGTTTCAATTTATTGTTTCTATTATTATGTTCTACTACGTAAATTCTCACTATTGGGAGTATGTCTACCATTGTATTAGTTCAGTGCCACATTTATATTTGTTTTAGTTCAGAGGAGGCACATTGTCCTATCTTTACAATGTTATTACTCTGTGATTATTTTGTATCTGTTCTCTCAGATCTGTAAAGCATATATTATTGCTGACCGATCTAATAAATATATTTAAAAAAAGAAGCATATCGGTTTACGTTTCTTTTTACCTGGTACATAATGAAAGTTTCATAAAACTACATTTCAATTTTGTTTATGCAGCGCTCCAGTTACTATATAGCATCTTTGATTCCTAGCATCTAGCATGAAAATGCATTGTTGTTTACTCCCTATCTACACCACAATCTTTTACACATCATTTTTTCCGCACTCGTATAGGAGGTGGCACAAACAGACCAGCATGATTTGAGTTGTAATTTCTCCGTCTAGATCATACTTAAATTTTCAAAACTCAAAAGTGTACCTTTAATCATTTCGCGTTATATTCTGAGAAAAATGTGAATATATTCTACAAAATTAATGTATACTCAAGCTAGGCTGCTTCTTCTCCCACTCAATCCCTTGTCAAAAGACGGCGTTTGATACTACAAGCAATGGTGACCTTTAGTCACGTGGGAAAATTACGGCAATGTAAACGTAAAATGAACTAATGAGGGAACGCCTTGTGGGCATCCATAGCCGCTATGTACATAGCACTCTGGGCTAGCATTTTATTGTGCAATCGATTCTCTTCGGACACATACACCTCGGCGGCAGAAGGTCAGGGTATTCCTGTATTTCCGCTGGCATTCCACCTGGGGCTGCGAGCTTAATGCCATAATTTCCTACACAACACTCTACATGGCTGCCTGTCTTTGAAAAGAAACATGTCACCCGGCTCTTTTATGTGAAAATATATGGAATAAAATCATGAAGTACACTGAAGCTTCTAAACATCTTTAAATATTTACTATTACAATCAGGGCTAAATTTTAAAATCACTCCGTGAGTTTTCAGAATTCTTTCACCATGAAAGCTTCTGCTCTTTTCGAAGGGCATATGATTCTAATATTTATTTATAATTTATTGAAATACTAAATATATTATACAGCCTGGATATAGGTACACTAATCTCCTGGACCCATAAAAGAATATCCTGGCATATTAACACTTTACTCAGAATAACATGCAGGAGAAAATATTTTTGTAGTTCTAAAGAAAACATGTAAAATAAGGTAAAAGACATGAATGCTCCATTCAATGCAATAAAATCACAATTTGCAACTTAAAAGGCACAAATCAGCAAAGAAGAAGGCAGTAGTTTCTGCTTATAACGATCAGATAGGCATCTTATGTTACACGCAGTCCTCTTTATTGTCATGATAAATTATTTTAATGGATAATATTCCAGATTGTCTAATGTATGCTGAGTAGGCTAGTTTTCTTAATATCTGTACCAATACTGGTGAGGGAGTGTTGGTTTAAACCTTATGTCCTTAAAATAAAGGATGATGAACTGCCAGCAAAGTTTGAATGAATTAAGCTTTTTAATGAACTTCATAAAACTAATGAATTCATTTTTACCAAGATAGTTAATGAAAGAACAGAAACACTGTTTCTATTTGCATACATTTGGAATAAAAGCCTTTCCTTGGGTTAGTCGTGCCGATTATATTTTGCAAGAGGCTGTATCGTATTCCATGTCTGCTAAAATTATATTAATACTCTTCCTTAATACTCCTATTTTAAACTGTCTTTTTTGTAATTTTATGTCCTCCAACGTTTAGTCATATCGGACGGTGAATGAAAGGGGTGAAATGATGCTCAAATGTGTCCATGGTCCATGGAGCGTAGAGCTACCCGACATTCGTCTTTAAGGATAAGGGAAAACACCGGAAAAACCTTATCCAGGCAACTCACTCTGACCGAGATTCGAACTCGGGGCCTCTTGAACGTGAGGCATCTACGCTACCGAGGCAGGCATTTTTAAACTGTCGTCAAATATCGCTCTTAATTTCATCAACAGTACGTACATTAATAAGGTATTTCTATTTCAAATTTTGAGGCAGTCAGTGGTATATTATTAGTACTGTAGGCCGCCATTTATTGAACGAAAAATAATGCACGTAAACCTTCTGTACATGATATACCACCTAAAAATTTACTATGCTTTCTTATTGCGTCTTTTAAAGTAAACCATATAGCATATTTTACTATTAAATGTACTTCGATTAATCAAAGCTGAAACTAAATGAGCTATATGAATTTAGCTCATCTTATATGGTTCAACACTGTACAGAGAAATTAACTGATAATCAATAATTGTACTTTTTTAAATTTTATGGAATTGATAACATAATTTTCAAAAGTTTAGAGTTCATAGTAGTGTTTAGTAATGCATATACAAAAGTTATTTCATTACTTATTTATTCCCTTCTAGTGTTTTTACTATTGTTATTAGGATATTATTTGTTCGAAAAAATTAAATTGTCATTTTAAAATATTTATACATGATATTTTTCTCTAAAACCTGCAACAACATATGCGAGGAAGCAAATCTATTTTGCATGTTTTAACGTCTTCTATGACATTTTACATTTACCTTGAAATAATTCATTTTAATGAGTTAAAAGTCTAAGGTATACCTACATTCCTGAGAACCACCGACTAGAGTATCTGTGAAACGTCACTGAAGATATCTGGCATAGCTACGAGCGAATCCTCACGAGTAATAAGGAGTTTAAATGAACCAATGTTTGGAGAGACCTTGTTTCTATCGACACCGGTCGTAAAACTTAATCCCTTTGATCGTGCTTTAAAGTTGGTTGGTAATTTGCATGGATGACAGAGAGCACAGGAAAGGAAGGAAAATTAATGTAAAAGAAATAAACACTTGAGAATTTTCAGTTGGCGCTCACTTGAGTTCTCTTTGAGCGAATTTATGGAGTAATTACATTTCATGCATGTTTAAATTGCTAATTTAGTACCGTGCAACGGTAGGCAATAGAACAGTAAATGCTGGTTGAGCGGGCAAACATTTACGGATTAACAAAATGAATAGTGAAGTGTCAGCAGGGTTGTATTGCACTATTTAATGGTGTAAACAGTCATTGCGTTTAGAGTTTGCGTGCGTGTCTCACGCCTCACCTTATAATCACACAAAAATAATGGGATTACGCGAATGAGCAAAGCTTACATTTTGGCATAAAAAGGTGTCACAGAATTGAAGCAGGTGTTGAGTGCAAAACTCAAGCAGCAGTTAAAGTTTGAACTAAGTGATATCTTGCGAAAATATAAAACAATAATTATTCAACAATATATAAATCATTGTTGTTTTAATGCCAGTTTTTACAGTACTAAGTAGTATCTTAGGTGATCGACAGTGATGATACATTAGGTAAAATTATAATAATTCGGAACGAAATTTGGAAGAAGACATTTCAAGTCTAAATTTAGAGTATTCATTTGGCCATAAATGTAATTAGCTTAAGATCAGCTGTTTGAAACGGGTTGCCGACTGTTTGAATATGAAGAACTGAACTGCTTATGAATCTTATCGCTCAAAAACGTAACTCCTGGATTATGTTTGGTATCTTCTTTCGTATCAATGCTTTAAGGCGGCGTACGTTGTCATGAATCGCAGAGTTTTAACCTGTCGGAGAAGGATAAATCTAGTATAATAACTAAAGGCAGCAGCCCTGTGTGTTTTTCCATAGGTATACTACACATGGTCTGTACTGTTATCCCTCTCGCAAGTAAACAACTGCAGGTTTGTATAGCCTGGCCATGACAACCGCCTCACTGCGAGAGGAAAAAAATCAGTTCCGTTATACTACACTTTGACCTTGCGTCTGCATACACTTCCAAGCCCATGTTTCACTAGTTCGCAGAGTACTGCGTTACGCTGATTTCGACGTTGGCACATTTGATAATCGTGCTGTACAGCTAACGGAATTCATACTCATGTCCAGCTAACTTGTATCGCATGCAAGCGCACATCTCTCTGGTCTTTAACAATAACCATGGGTCAGTCATTCAGCGCTGCGGCTGCCAGTAAGCCAACACAGTAGACACCTCTATTAGACTGTAAAGCATGATATACAAGACGATAGTCTAAAAAATAGGCGCTCGTTTACTAACTTACGCTCCACCTACTTATCACTTTGATACCGAAATTAAGGGATGCAATGAATAAAGAATCGTAAAGAATCGCAGGGATTCTAAGCTGATAACAGTTAACTCCGTTTGAAAAGGCGTTGTTCGGACCCTTAATAATGGCATGACCAAGACTAATAATCAAAATGGGCCAAATAGTCACAAAAGGAATTTTGGTGTGAATAAAGACAGTCTTCGAGAGGTCAAAGTCACACTCAGCTGCAGTGCCCCAGTGAGGAACACAACTGGGCTGGCGGACCATTAAGAAAGGCAACTGGTTCTGTCCTCGCGGAAGGCAGACCAGAACCGAGGAGAAAAGGTATCTATCAGTTCCTACGTAAATAACGAATTAAGTGTTATCGCGTAATGTGCATTTGACATCGGTAACTCCGAACAGTAAAATCTGAACAGTGATATATCGCGAAGTTGTCTTGGTCGGCAACTTCGCGATTGATGTGGTGATAAAAAGAAGCGGTCTGAAACTTGCATTCCAATGTCATTAGAACCATCCTTACTCCCATACATATTGTCACGAACCCGATCGCGATAAGGTGGCTTGCGCACACAAAGGAACTGATAGGCGGACAGTGTGGTAATAAGGAGCTTGCATAAGCAATTAACGTTAGCACCGATAAACAAGAGACAGATAGGTTATCACAGAGGTGAAAGACTTGCCTGCACCGATATAGTTACATTCTATAACATTCGGGTTTTATCTGGTGACATTTTAGAGAAAATTCGATAACAATCTAGAATTACGAATTAGGTAACTAAGGACGTGACGGCTCGCAGAGTCAGTTATTTGTGAACAGAGTAAGCAGAGAACAGCTGAGAGTGTTGCAAAGACAGCTGTGTAACAAGAGTATTGTTTTAACGAGCTGTCATTGTTTGTCATAGTCATCGACCTTGGAAGATTTCGTTATTATTTGATGTAATGTTGTTACGTGAGAATTAAACAGTGTATCTCTACGGAAATAAAGAACATTTATAATTTCGGCAATTTGGACTTTTAATTCTACGAACCAACAAAGTTACAATATCCACGCATACCCTTTGACGGAACGCTTGCTCTACCCTGAGGATAGGACACACTGCTTCAAAATTTACAGCATAAGAATAGGGTACGTCAAACTAGCGACCAATGCGTGCAGTAACCTTTCCCACTGTATAAGTAATCGATGTGAAAAAGAACTTTCATCGACTTCCATGCTATCTTTCCAATACACACATGCTCTAATCCGAAATTTGCTAATGCTTATTTGCAATGTAAGTTTCACTGTGGACCTAACTCAGTTTGAAGAACTCCATTTCCCAATTGACCCTATGCGAATAAAGGGGTCTGCGAGAGCCGAAAACAATAAATTCCAGGAAGTCCGTAGCATAATAGTTTTCTATCCTACATTAGCTTTTAGGCCTTTATCTGACCACCTAAATTTTTTCACTAATTACTCCAATTCTCTGACAAAATCTTGCGTTTCCTAGCTAATGACTATAACTCAGAAGTATATGCACTTATTTTAACACAGGATAATTAGTATTGCTATCATTTGTGTATCATTTAACCTTTTTCTTATAACATTATAATTCTTTCCCATCAATTACACTGATATCAAATATAACTCTCGTTCAAGGCTTCGTGGCTGGTCTGCTTCAGTAGTGTTGTAGAGAAACTGTATAATAGCACATTTTCCTTCGTAACTTCTACAATCAGGTTGTCACTTCTATTGATTCATAGAGGACAAATGTAAATGAGGAACAACTTGTCGAGAGAAATCAGCTGAAAAGTAAAGTAACTATGAAGTTCAATTTACTATAACTGAAGGATATCTTAGCTTAACCTCGATGAATCCAGAACGCAGAAATTATTAATGGAAATCCTATGAGTATATGTACCGTACTTGGCAGGAGAAGGATTTTATGCAAATACTGTATTGACAAACGAAGCACTCCATGAGATATTATTGATTCTATATTTATTTATTTTTTAATTTGTTAACGACGCAGGGTAATATTAGTGCCACGGGTGGGCTGGATTTTCGTTCCACAAAGGCTCCTTTACATGCCAGTACATCTGCCAAAATGGGGCTGTCAGTTTTAGGCACATTTAAAAAGCATCGATCTGGGTCTTATTGGATCATGATCTTTGGTTTAGTAGACTAGCTTCTAAACAATTGGTCCACCGCGACCGCCATCCGCCGTGTATCGCCATCGTATTGAGTACAGGGAAATGGGCAAGTTGGTTGCTACTAGTAGGTGTAAATCAAGATACCTGATACATTTCTGTTTCGGGATATTGAGTTCAGGTCTGAGAGTAGTGATAAACGGGAAGGTAAGGCATAAGGCAAATAAAATATTACTGCTTGACTTTAGAATTTTATTATTCCTTTCATTTACATGCTATTATTTATTGTTGTGTTTACTAATACTAAGGGGTAATAATCTTGTGCTATTTTATCTCTTCATGCTGCAGTAGTAGCCTACAATTTGCCAAAACTCTACTCTCGAATAACTTTAATTGACTTTTGCTGTAACTTTATTAATATGGGTTTTATAATTTATTTAATTTACTTAATATGCTTTCAAATTACTATAAATAATATTTAGTGTAATAAATTGTAGCAAAAGTTATCTTAATGTGATACATTAACTTTCACATGTTTTTCTCTATGCACTTATCTTACAAGAGTATGTTATTGTAGTTACTTTATGTTAATAGACATGAACTATCAAATCACCTTTGCGTACATATTTGTTTGTTCATAAGTTGAAAAACCAAAATTCCAATATTCAAAAAACTTTTCAAATAACACGTTGCTTGAAGGTATCTTTGAAATTCCATGCCAATTGCAGGAACATCATAAATAACGAATTGTTATTTTCCATTTGAAGAAAATATTCCTCTAGTAGTGTTTGACACCCGTTCTTAGTACATAAGGCACCATTTGCGATACATGCCTGGAATATCAGGGAAAGAAATTTTGGGAAGAAAATAGAAACCTAATTTTGGGGCATCTTCCTGCAATTTTCCACCTTATGACTGGGAAATACTTACAAAAATATTTTTTTTTCGTTGATATTTGAACCTTTCTGGTGCAAGCCTGGTGACTTAACAAGCAGTTAACGTAGGTATCGGTTGAGTAAAATATAAAAATATAAAGACTAAAACCAATGAAAAATAATACATTGGAAGTGCGTAATACATAAATTGTATACCTTGGAGCTCCACATTTCTATGCAGTAAGCGTTTATGCCTATAAATTATACTGAAGTCATTCAAAATGAAGATTAGTTCACTAGCTATCTACGTAAGATTCAGAATATGCATCTTACGCCATAAGAATATGTTAAACATTTGTAATTTAATGATAAGTGTCAGTCATTTTTTAGGAAATTACAAATGAAAAACGTGATATATAAAGATTAGGCTTGAAACCTTTGTATTACATTGGGAATGTACCTAATCAAATTAAATATGAAGTTTGGTAACCATCCCACGCTCATTTTTATCCACCCACATCTGTTACTACAAAAATGTTTTTTTTTTTTTTTTTTTTTTTTCCTCTGGGGATGCTGGAATTTACTCGCAAGTAATTCAGGTACGAAATATTTGTATTGAATTCAGAACCTATTGTACATGCAGAAAAGTAGAAGTAGAGGAAATATAAATCCATAAATAATAATTTTATGTACCGCTGATTAGCTATATTGAAAGACCTTAATAACTCACAATCCAAACGATATTACTTGACATAGTTGCTTTTATTTCACTAGGAAATATAAGTCACAATGCAGAATATTTACGGAACTTAACTGTTACTTTAATAAACATTTATAATATAGTACAGGATATACTACGAATTCTTCCTTAGTCTTTGAAATATCGTGCATTAACTGCATGGCAATCTGTATTTCCTTTTTGTGCACTTTAAATTGTGTATTCACCCGAGAAAGCCATCAAAACTCTGGTACCGTGATTTGAATCCAAGATCTCTCAAATGTGAATCATAGACTTTACTGCCTGAGCCATCCTGCTCTCCAAAATTTGAAGAGATTCTACGTGAACTAAGTAGAATGCAGTGAAATAATTTTGAAGCACTATTAATTACATAGTGAACAAGAGTAGGATTGAGGCAGAAATCTATCAATATTTCTAAGCAAACCATAGGAAAAAGTACTTATTAGTCAGAAATAAGAGGCCTTAAACTACATACATTCCAAATAACTATGTCTCTAATAATTCCTTACACAGGAACAGGAATAAGGAATGCATTGACTATACGTTTATTGCAGAGAATACACAATATTGCAGGTTAACTATAAACCACCATAGAGTCTCATTAGTGCTCGAACTGCGATATAGCAGCTATATGCCTGGTGCGTAAAGCATTTATGGTAACTCAACTTAGTGTTACCTATTTATTTTTCTGCTCTGCGCTGAACGTAGATTACAGATTTAAACAAAACTAAATTGTAGTTTTGAGCATCGATATGCTCTGATTGATTCCTCAGATACAAGTGGTGGGACTCCAAACATTCTAGAACTTAAATTGCCTTGCATTATTCGATAGACAGAAACATTACTTCTTTACAAAATATCAGGTTACTCCTAAATATTTTTTCACTTATAATAGGCACACACGAGTATGCATGTATTCCTACTGAAAATTGAATCTTAAGCACAATTACGTTCATTGAAGTTTCTTTTTTAATTTCATAGTTGTTTATTTTATTTTGAGGCACTGCAAGACTTCTTTGCTACTTTACTCAACAGCTTGGTCTTGTATGAGAGTCACGTCATTCATTGACTGACATAGAGCGGGTTTCACATTTTTGTGTTGAAACGAGAAGTTTATGGGAGGAGCTTATCTCTCTACTGCTGCAGAGGAAACTGCAATTCTTAACAACGATAACTGCCTAATGTAAATATACTGCCTGTTTCCGCTTTTACGTTTTGGATAGTAATAACTTTAAATCATCATTACGTTCTCTCACTGTATGTGTATTATGCGATCGTTATTATTCAAAATAATCACAAAATGGACAGGTAATGTTAATAGCTAAAATAATAAGTCACATACGCTGCGAAATAAACAAGAAAATTACTCAGGAAAAGTTTAAAATTGGGAATTCGGTTATAAATGTGTGACAATATATTCGTCCGGCTTGAGGCTTATCTGTAGAAAGAGCATACATGTGTGTCTCAATACAAGTGTATAAGAAAATATATAAATTATGTGAAAGACGGATCAATTTCGAATGTTGATTCTCTGAAATAACAAAAAGATCGTGTAATAGAAAATGTTAGTATAATAGCACAAATTTCTGCATTACTCAAAATATTGGAAGCTCCATAAGCTTAAATAGCAAGTGCATAAACGCATATTCCATTTCCATTTGCACTTATGATATTGCTTAAGATACACAAAACTTCATCAAGAGATTCTTCGGCCAAAAATACTTACAAAATTATTTAAATATAATTAATAATAGGAATCTAGCTTCGAAGTTATCTTTGAAGTTAGAACTGTAGACCATGAATAAAAACAAAAAACGTACAAATAGTTATATTTTTTTATCCTTCAGTGTTCCTTTGAGATGAGGCTCACGACAGTTTATTGTCCGCATGTTTGCAGCCACTTAAGAGGGAGTCTTTCATTGCCAGTGTAAATATACATTTGTGGGTAGTATATTCTCTATGCATATTTGACATTTTGTAGCACGCTACACGTTCATTTGATTGTTGCGTGTTTTTGAGAGTTGTTTTGTGGCCCTTGCACTGTACAGCTGCCACATGCATGATAGCAAAATAATGGTGTTTAGCTCGATAAATTGAAACTCTGGCATTTTCCACTAGATTAAATCTCTCTGATATTCGTTTCAGACTATTTACACCAGAAACGTCTATGGATAAAAAAAAACTGCTCTGGTATACTAAATAAAACGTCAACTTTAAATAGGAATTAACACAAATTTTGCAGCTAAATCAATCAGAGAAGCTTAGCACCTTTAGAGAAGAAGCTTGCAATCTTGTCTGAAATTTTGCTTGTCACTTAGATATTCAGGTTTGATTTTAAAGAAGACGTTGTCAAGTTATTAAAAGTGAGATATCTCTTGTATAGAAAATGAGTAGTTGTCAGACAGTTTTGCGATTACTCACTCAGATGTGAGTAATCCCAAAACTGTTTGACAACTACTCATTTTCTATACATTCAGGTTTGATTTTGTGGCAATTGTATCAGAGATAGGAGCAGTTCGAAAAGATATGATCATAATTTATATATCCTGTAAAAAAATTTGAAATTTTTATATTGGCCTCCAAAACTTTACCTCTTATAAATTATAACACTGTAATGCATACAATGTTCCGTCTGTATCATATTATCCATTTTGTTATTAAATTGCAGTAAGTGTGAGGGCTGAGTCCCGAATTTCAATAT
>CM060950.1:98847882-98962882 GCA_030765055.1 Mantis religiosa
AACAGTTTGATCGCTATCCTCAAATATTCGGAAATTCAATTCAAACAACTCATTATCAGCCTTCATTAACTTTATCAGTCAACTTAGCGGGTGGTGTGCCAGATTGTACCAGCCAATAGTACCATGGGATGAAGATTCCATATTTCACAGCTACACGGTGTTCATTGTTATCTGTAATTTTAACGCACGAAATTTGACGTCATCAATTGCATCGCTGATGAAGTTAGCTTATATACGATTCCCCTAGCGGCTTGCGATCGTGTTAGATGTGTTGACAGCATATTTGAGGACTCCCTCTACCGGCAGGTAAATATACTATTTGAGAGGTTAATCTCTCCGCGTAATATAAAGGTGCGTAATTTTGCCTGGTGCGTGGATATAACTATTATAAAAACTCTATACTGCAATGCAGTGCACTGGAAAGATAATTCTGCAGCCATAAAAGTATACCATGAAGAATATGCGAAATGATAAGTCAATGAACACTTATTTCACAAAGAACATCTGTTTTTTTCTGTTATAGTAGACATATATGCATATTGCAAAACTGACACATGAAATAGAAATATTTCAATTTGATCCCAATTTTTTCTATCACCCACAGTTCTCTAACAATGTAACGTCATTACAAACCAGAAAATAAGCAGAACATGTTCAAGGAATGAAAAAATAAATTATTGTTACAATATGTACAAAGCCCTCATCTAAGTCTAAACAAGAAAATATCTCTGGTACTGTGACTTTATGGGTTCGTGAAATGAAAAGTCCAATTACACAAACTCAACAATGTTCTTTATTTCCACCAACTTACAGTTTAACACTTGCCAATTACACAGAATTACGTACTGCACACAATTACAATTCACCAGTTCGTCCGTTAAAGTTACACTTGCACTCGCGATTACGTAAACTCCGATGCACATACACAGTCTTCTCGTCCTTACACTAGCACTGAACTCTTACGCTGATTGCCAAGAACTCTGACTGACTAATTAACTCCTCTTGCACGACGTGTTTCTTATATAGGGTCCGCTTGCCGATCTGGAAGGTTCTCCATTAGATGAAATATCCCGTAAGTTCTAGAACACAGGTGTAACGGAAAGAGACGGCACAGTGATGTTTTTTCTCCCAGCCACCTCCTGTCACCACTATAAGACAAACGAGGGGGGGGGCGTGGCTAACACGGACCTCCCCTGCTTCCCGCTCTCAGCTGCTTCTATAGGATGTTCCAACGCTCGGGTGACACTGCTCCCTCCTCGAAGCTAGTCGTCTCGAACAGCACCATCGTAGCGTGCCAGGCGGTCCAGGTGCACCACCAGCATCTGCTCGGAGTCTCAGCCAGCAGTAGCGCTGCCGAAGTTTGTCAATCGTTCGGTTCGCTCCCAGGTGTCCTCCTGAAGTACCAGCGTGCACTTCCTCCAAGACTTCCGGGACCTTACTCCGGGGAAGTACCAACTGTTCTCTCCGCGTCTTCCCATCGGGTGGTTCCCATACCCGGAACAGCCCCCGTAGGGGAGGGGATCCGTCCCCTTCAGCTGCCAAAGTGCGGGCGCTGCGGACCCTTAGCACTCGTGGTACCTCTGACGTTACTAGAGGAACCTCGGGCCGAACAGCCGAGCCCCTCCCGAATGGGAGTTGTTCGGAATGGGTTGGTCTCGAGGGGGCAGTGGTTCCCGTTAGCCCACGGGCAAATGGGTACCTCCGGCCAGGTCGCCAGGGCCGCCCGGAGGGGGTTGCGGGAAGCCATTAAGTATCCCGGGTACTAGCCTGCATAGCTAGTAGAAGGTGTGCTAGATCACCAGGCGGCCCCACCGAGGTCATATCGGCAGTCTGCACATTGATGTAGACGCGCGTAAGTGGCGTATCCACTTCCATCCTGTCTTGAGTACAAGCGGGGGGGCTTTTTAGACTCAAGGTATTGCCCTATGGAAAGACCCCCGGAGTTCGCTCCCGGGTAGAAGGAGGCCCGGGTCTTGTTCCTACGGGATCAAGGCTAATGGGAGTAGAACCTCTGTGATTAAACTGATTAAACCCGGAACAGCACGCCCTCTCTGGTCTTCAACGAGTCCCATTGGGCCCAGTACGACCTGTAGGTGGCGCTCCTCGGTGCGATGTCCTCCCAGGTTGGTCTCGTCCCTGCCTCCACTTCCCTCAAGAGTGGCCCCAAGTCTGCGTCCGCCAGCTGCTCCCTCCTCAGGCCTGCGCTATCCCAGCCTTCAGCAGGCACTGCCACAACTACTCGGGCTGCTGCGGCACGCTCCTTCCCTTCCACTCTTGTGCACTGGCCGCACTCTACTGGAGAGGGTCTTCGGGACATGGCGTCTGCGTTACCGTGGCTCTTCCCTCTACGATGTTCCGAGGTGAAGTCGTACTCCTGCAGCCTCTGGACCCAACGTGCCGTCTGGCCTTCCAGGTTCTTAAAGCTCAATAGCCAGGTTAGGGCGGAATGGTCAGTCCTCAGGTGGAATGCCTGACCGTACAGGTACTTATGGAAGTACTCCAAGGTCTTTACTACCGCCAATAATTCTCGCCGGGTGACGCAGTAGTTCTTCTCTGCCTTGGATAGCGTCTTGCTGTAGTAGGCTATCACCCGCTCATGGCCGTCCTGGATCTGCGATAGGACACCTCCAATGCAATGGTCGCTAACGTCGGTGTCCACAATGAAGGCGCCATCCGGTTGTGGGAAACCCAAAATTGGAGCACTGCACAGGGTCTCCTTTAGGTGCTGGAAAGCGTTTTCGGCGTCCTCTGTCCACACATAAGGCCGGTGTTCCTCCGTCAGGCGGGTGAGGGGTTCTGCGATGTTGTCGGCCTTTTCCTCTAAATCGTTAAGGCGGTCGTCTACTTGACCCATCCGCTTGCCCAGATTCGTGACGTCATCCCTCACGCCGGCCAACCGTTCCTCAAACTTGGCGGCGAGGACCTCATTCGCCTCCTTCATTTCCGTGGCCAGACTGTCGTTTGCTGCCCTGATTTCTGTGGCTAACTCGGCCTTCATTTCTTCCATCTTCTCGGTGATGTTGTCGTTAGCCGTCATCATTAGTTTCAGTTCCGCGGCCAGGTTGTCATTTGTAGTCTCCAGCTTCGCGGCCAGGCTGTTATTTGCCGCTTCTGTTTTTGCAGTGAGGTTTTCATTTGCCGTCATTTCTTTCAGTTCCGCTAAAATCTTTTCTAGCGCTGCCTCCATTGTGTTATGTTGCACTCCTGACACCAATTGTGACTTTGTGGGTTCGTGAAATGAAAAGTCCAATTACACAAACTCAACAATGTTCTTTATTTCCACCGACTTACAGTTTAACACTTGCCAATTACACAGAATTACGCACTGCACACAATTACAATTCACCAGTTCGTCCGTTAAAGTTACACTTGCACTCGCGATTACGTAAACTCCGATGCACATACACAGTCTTCTCGTCCTTACACTAGCACTGAACTCTTACGCTGATTGCCAAGAACTCTGACTGACTAATTAACTCCTCTTGCACGACGTGTTTCTTATATAGGGTCCGCTTGCCGATCTGGAAGGTTCTCCATTAGATGAAATATCCCGTAAGTTCTAGAACACAGGTGGAACGGAAAGAGACGGCACAGTGATGTTTTTTCTCCCAGCCGCCTCCTGTCACCACTATAAGACAAACCAGGGGGGCGTGGCTAACACGGACCTCCCATGCTTCCCGCTCTCAGCTGCTTCTATAGGGTGTTCCAACGCTCGGGTGACAGTACATTGTCTTATGTATCCATTTTCTTATATTTCCTTTCTCTCTTCCCCTTAAACACTGTCTTTATTACGAGAAGTTATGCTTGAGACCATTCTGTCATTTATTTATTGGTTCTAGATTGTGACCAGTCCCTTTATAGCGTCCAGTGTCTCTCTTTTTGCGAGTAACTGATCCTTTATCTTGGAAATGTTTGATGCACCTATTGGTTTTGAAAGACATAGGGATACCAATATTATACATTTTAATTAAGCGTGACTATAACAAAATTTATATCATATACTGATAAAACGTAAGTGTTTACGTTGCAAATTAGAGTATGCCAATTTGACGGTACCTGGACACTTTTGACAACACTACGCTCCGAGGGACTTGTCTGAATGCCGGATAGGTTTGCATACACTCCTCTATGCAGCGGTTTAACTATATTTATATGTGGCACCAATTTTAAACGTGGTTTGAAAGTAGCATTTAACCTAGAAGATGTTGTGGTCTGTGTTCATATTCAGGGGAAGCTGGTTGTATTAGTTATCAGAGCAACCACACTTAGAGAGCTCTAATTTGCTTACTCTTCCGCAAAAATTACCGCTTCTTCTCCGTAGTGGGCACGGTGATTTCAAGATAGACCACAGAGGTTATACAGATAGACCTACCAGACAACTATGACGTCATTCTTGCTCAATCGGAGGGCGGGAGATAACGAATAAAAATGAACACCGTGTATAGCTGCCAGCAGTAACAAGGAATCGTTACCAACTGACTCTGACAACTGACATACTCATGTATGTAATAGAGAAGTAGAAGCAAAGGCATACTGGTCCAAGCACCTCCACCTGCAATTGGAACTCTTCTGCGTACACCTCTGAAAGGAACGGCTGAACTAAAGGAATCGCAGGAGACGTATTTGCTACAGGAATGAACGAAATGAGCGGCAGAGAGGCGCAGAGTTCCCTAAAAGTTACTGGCTTGACCACCCTGCTAGGAGACGTTCAGCTGCGACCGGTTGGCGACTCCAGTAGGGACCTGAAGCTGGTTGCCTCTACACCCTCTGGTGCAGCCAAGAAGAAATTCCAAATCACAAGCCTCTCCATGTACCCATCATCGAGAATCCCATAGTCTTGTAATCGCCTTGTAAGAGGGAGATGAAATAATAATTTGGTCAGCTACCAGAATCGGACCCAGGACCAATCAAATGTGAGCCTCGGACATTATTACTAGGAAGAGAATTAATAAACGGTGGTGGACAAGAACAGAGACGTGTATATAACATTTTACACTTTTATTATTAACTTTGAAACTCTCCGTTGCTAATTTATAAGATATTTCAAAATGCTGGAGTTGAGTAGCAACTTGTAATATCCCAGCAAAACCTTTGGTTAATTTATAGATGTCCACGTTCGACAAGAGAATTTAGCCCACTAGTACTAAATACACACGCCTGGATACGCATGTTTCAACATAATTAGCAGTTAATTAATTAGTACAACACATAATTAAAATGGCAAACGCAGAAGTTTTGATAACATGAATGCAACGCAGTTAATTATGATAATGTTTATCGTACCTACGTGCAGAAATAGATTATAATACCCTTAATGTGCCGGTAAATGACAAAGCATTAAATACTTAAAGTTTAAAACTAGGTAGATGAAGTGACTGAACATTAACCAAGTTAATTGACGGTTAAATATCGTTAAACAAAACCCAATGAGGCATCTACTCAACAACCGGCTCCCTTCACAAACCACAACTTTTATACAACCATACAAATTACTTCTTTGACGCTCTATATTAGTCTAAAATTCCTTACTCTTTACATATCATTTAGAGAAACAATGGGATAGCAACTACACTTTCAAAAAAGGCATTGAAAATACACACCAGTAATAACGGACCTCAGTAATGGCTGATACGTTAACAAATTATTTTATATAAATAGCAAGATTAAAATGGAACTGCATTTTAGTTACTATTTTTCCCTTCTTTCATATGGGTCATCCCAGATACAAAATTGCAAAACATTCCTTCTGCATGAAGACTTCAAAGGCTAATCCCATAAATATTAATTTCATGATCTACATAAATATCTGAAATAAATGTAATTTGAATCAAAACCAATAATCATTACTGAAGTGAAAATTTCGAAAGCCATTGACTTAAAGTGTAGTTGAGTTGAAGGAAACTTTAAGAAAAAAGCATCGTATATCTTCTTTAGAAGACATTGATATGAAATACCATATTTGGTATTTATCAAAGTAATTTAAATTTTGCTGTTCGCACACTTATACTTGCATGACACACACTGATATTTTTTATATAAAATCCTATTATTGTACGCAGGGGCTCCGATAAAACGTGTTCTCGGCGACTTAGAATATTGGATAGAATACAATGTTTCGCCTTACCTTCCTCTTGATGCATTTTGCAGAGAAATTATCTTTTAGCAAGGAAGAAATGGCTTGAATGTCATTTTTGCGTGTTCTTTATAGACAGTTATGATTAGAATATTTCTATCACAAGAGCAGAAACTAGGAAATTTACAATAGCGAAAATTTCATAAATCGAATAAATAAATCCTAAGACATTTGCATGGCCAAAAACTTGCGGCTTTGTCATGGAATCACAAACATATGATAAAAACGGATATCCCTTTCTCTCTTGTACATAAAGAAAAAAGATCGGAAAATTTTAAGGTACTGTATAGACTTAATAAAACGAAAGCATTTCTCTCGCTATTTAATATATGAATTATTCGGTTTGAAGTGAAAATAGACTGTTAATTATTCCCTTTCACTGTGTTATTCCTCAAGGAATGGAACTTTCTTTTCTCTCCTCAACACTTCTGGTGATCCAAGTATTCAAGAACAATTAAAGACGTCCTTGCATATATATGGAAAATTTGCACGATTATTCTGGGGAATGAGGCATGGTATTATACTGTTATATCGGGTGTAGCTTCAGAAAGGGGGCACCAAAAATGTTATTCTGAATTTGAAGATAATGTACAATGTGTATAATCAATTCAAGATTTTAGAACTAGTTTTCATTGTAATTAATTTTCTTTCTCCAATATGATTTTTGTATTAGTACTATTTTTATGACATGTTTGTTTAAGCAGGACCACAAAACTCTGCATGGGAGCACATGTATGCATGGCAGTATTCATATACAAAAAACACAGACAGACCTAAGAAGACCAAGGCCTGCCAACCCGACTGCCGGCCTCACGCCCACTTACGTAAGGCAGAGTCGGGCGATTATCCAACCGATACGGGGAGAAGATGCTGTCAGATTCTTGGCATCCCCCAGCCGGAACGTTGTTTATTCCTGACCTGGGCCACTCACTTATGGTAAGCTCCTCACTTTCCTCACGACGCTGAGTGGGCACCGGTTCCATACCCAGCACCTAAAACCCGCACCCCATGGGTGGGATCGAATCCGGATCGCTTTTTGTGGTAAGGGACCAAGACATGCTGCCTCAGCCACTACGCCATGGCGCAGGACGGAAGCACTCATGTACAGTATTTAATTTTCAGATAAGGTTTGAATTTTCACAAACAACAGCGATGGAAACGAATTATTGACATTCATATTTTCCCTATTATTTTCTGAAATAAGTTTGATTTAATTTCAAAGAGAAAAATTATTTGAATTTATTATTAACACAAGATAAAAAATTGAATCTGCATTAAATTTTACTTTTCTATTCACAGGGAATTTCATTTCTATTGTAGTATTAATTAACCTTTTATCACAGCGAAGCTTTAATATGTTATACATTGCTTGCGTTTATTACTGAAAAGCTAGCATTCATCCAATAATGTTCAAACTATCTACCTACTATGTGTTAATCCCTGATAGACTCAAAGGTTCTCGAAACAGTCGCATGTAAATTTCACTTGTGGCGGTAGAGTCGAACAAAGAATAGACACCAACCATTGTTCCTTTGTTTCCATATGTGCAGGGTTTAAAAACGATTTATTTTCGCCACCAAAGCGGTCCAAAACCTTCCCTGACAGGTCTTAGAGGAGTCATTAATCCACTTATGTTTCACATAAAACATGCGCTCTCCAACAGAATAACGACACAACTTCAAAATAATATGATAGGTACCTAATACCTTTAATTTACAAAATGACGATTTCTGCTTTGTGTAGAACACCTGATCAATTATTATTATAAGAGTAAAATAATATTTTCTCCTAGCAATATTACGGACATCCACAAGAAATTTAAAATAACCTATAATAGTGGTAAAGGAGCATGCGTCAAAACTTTGAAAATATTTAAATTACAGTTGAGAAGCATTGCAATGATACATTATTGCTATTATTATTATTATTATTATTATTATTATTATTATTATTATTATTATTATTATTATTATTATCATTATTATTATTATTATCATCATCATCATCATCATCATCATCATCATCATCATCATCATCATCATCATCATCATCATCATCATCATCATCATCATCATCATCATCATCATCATCATCATCATCATCATCATCATCATCATCATCATCATCATCATCATCATCATCATCATCATCATCATCATCATCATCATCATCATCATCATCATCATCATCATCATTGCCATCATCATTACTACCTACTAATCTTTAAATTAACTAATGCTGGTTTTTTGTGTACAAAGATGACTCAAACTTGCCTTTAAAATTATTTAATTCAGAGTTTAATAAAATAATCACACAATTGTCCTAACCAAAATTTGGTTTTAAGTGTGTAGTGTCTAACGCCCGCTTTCACTACATGTGGCACTGCAGGCGGTGACATTGGTGATGGATGAGGTGAAGATGGAGCAGCCGTCGAATGAGATGGCGGGGGAAACCGGAGATCTCGGACAAAACCCGCCCCAGCGCATGTAGTTCACCACAAACTTGCCTTTGCGGTCGTCTGAGATCCAACACAGAATCTCTGTTCTAGGTTTTCTCATATGATTAGATAGCAGTGTAAACAAAACAACGTAATGTAAATCGTGGTAACATTGGGACCATGGGTAAATGTTTAGTACTAAGTACGAAAGTTTTACATTTGTCATGTTAAAAATCCAGTCGCAAAGTATTCCAGATTTACGTTGATGAAGTTTCCAAGTGCGCGTTAATAAACTTTTTGGCTATTTTTCTGCTAAATTCCTGTTCTAGATATTATATATACTATTAATATTACAGGCAGTGAAGTTCCCAATTTGGAAGAAAGCTGTGAGTATACTGGTATTTTGTTGAAGAGTGCACAGATAAGTGTATCAAAAATTACTTGGGATAGGAGACCTTCACATGTAATTCCCTAAATAAGAAAACACCAATCCGAGTGTTATGGGGACAAATAAGCATGTTTATTAAAGATATGAAGTACTGCTTTCGCGTGATTTATTCTCCTTAAACATCTACAATCTCTATCTTCACAAAACCTTCTTCTGTCTCCTTCTTATTAATAGAGTTAAATCTGCATTACCCTTTTACATATTATGTTGTGGGTATAAAGAGAATAAAGCCAGCAGAAGAGATAGTCTAGTCTTTACAATCCGGTTTCTGTGCGTCGACTTCGAAGTTGTCATTTTTTCGCATAAACACGAAAAGAAAGAAAGAAATGCGATTTACAGCTGAGAATTGAGCAAACAGTTTGAAAGTTCAAGATAACAATAAATAATATTAATCTTTAACCAAGGTCACTTGTGTGTGTAATAAGCTGTTGACTATCTCTTGCGGTCTACTAATTATAAAAGGTATTTGGCCGTAAACAAGACTTAACAAGCAATTCCCAGAAACTTCTATGCACCCCTGCATGCTATTTATGAATATCTGTCATAAATGTGAAATATTTTAATCAAAATGGGTAAGGGAATTTTTCGTAAAAGAAAAGAAAAATCGTGGATCTAATAGACCACTTGTGGAGAGGAACCTTCTCAGAAATCTTTTTTTTTTTTTTCTCCTTGAAACTTTTTGAACTTAAATGCTGAATTTGGTATTTAATGGACTATTCCTTTTTAAGTTATGCTGATCACATAGGATATTTTTTGCCGATACAATACATATTTTTTGGATTCAGATATTTTCAGATGCGTGTATCTGAGGAACTCACTCAACTGAGTTTTGTGGCTGAATGCAGTACTTTCAATGCTTAATACAGATAAGCAACAGAAAACGTAAACATATACTAGGTATTCAAACTGGGATAAAAACCTTAACCTCCACACGGCTAGTGTCAAATAAATAATTATTTCTATCAATTTACCTAAAAATATACTAGGTAGTTATTTTTATTTGACTTTTACTAAACCCTAGCTGTAAACTATAAAATTACGGAATTTCTGTTCTCAATTATTCTTCACTTTTCCTCTGTGAATATGCGAACGTGCTAAATAATAAGGAACATTATAGAGGCACGTTTGTTAGTATTTACTAAAGGAATCTCTGTTTACGTTTTAGCGCTCCTTCAGGCACAAGTGTGTTCCTTCAGAGCTCCATTCTGCAGCACAGTACTCTGAATGTCGAGGTCTAGCACGTACGAGGTTTTGTTGACTTTAAAACCCTGGTTAATGGCTACCCACCTACACAATATCCTGACATCGAATTTCCACTTCCTAGGGCACACTCTGTAACTTCCAGACCATTTTGTGTACTCACTTTACGCAAAGTACAACAAGCTGCAGGCACTCGTGATGACGTATCTCTCATTAATGTGTTCCTAGCTTTGAGTAGTATACACGATCAATACCAACATTATGGCATATAGAAGCCCTTTGGCGTTTATTTAACCAGAGCAAAGTGGTTTGGTCTACCTTTGGTAAAATAAGATATCACTGAGCACAAATATTTGCACGTATATTACTTATTCTTTATTTAAATACACTCAAACTGCTTTTTACTTGGGAACATTTCATCTCTCCTTAAAGAGAGACAATTACCTTTAACAACACATATAAGTAATTGCTTCTGTAATTATCATACTAATTCTAAACTTGGAGGTTCTAGAGCTTGATTTCTGGTTGGAGTCTTAAATATGCATGGGCCAATTTGTGTATGAGTGAATTCAAAGATGACCTAACCAAGAGATACCAATCCAAAGTTAACACCACTGTAAAGTAAGTGACATTATTGCAATGAGCCTTTTTCTTGAGGTAGAACCCCCATATGAGCCGAGATGCTAAACATTAAATTTAGTAAACGATTGGTAAAAATGTTCAAAATAAGGAAAAATGGATTTTATGTCCATAGTTATTTGAAGTCAGCTTCAGTTGCATGCTATGTCTTTTTCCTTCAAGCCCTTCTGAAGTGATCAATTTTATGCCCAAGGGTCCTTCTAATGGGATATATATACTTAATATTCGTTGTACTTTTGCGCATGATGAATGATTCTCACGAATCAGTATTGTTCAAATTTTCAACAGAATCTCAGCGATTAAAAAGAATTAAGCGTTACATTTGTTTAGTGCTACACTGTTTAGTTGCTCAATATATGACATAATTCAGCCAATGATGTGCATATTTATGGAAAAACCATAAGATTGAAATGTATTTCTATATAACCTTTTTGAGTGTCGGTATTTAAAAAAAACGTGGAAGTAATTTTATTTTTCAAATTTATGTTATCTGGAACACCATAATAATTAGTAAAACACAATTAATTTTTATGAATATATACTAACGATAATTGCATGAAATCTAAATATATTAATGATTATAATAGTTTACTATATGCGAAAATGTTGGAAACATTGATAAGAGTTAAGAAAAAGTTTCCTCCTCTACTGTACTGGTAACCTTTCCAAGAGTTGGTCAGCAATTGTTATCAATTGCTGTTTGCACGATTTTTGCTCCTTCCTTTCCCCAATATTTTATGTGTTTCACAGTTTAGATATACACAACACAGTTTGTTGTGCTGCCTACAATAATAGGTGCTTTGGATTGTTGAATTAGTGATCTGTACCTCTAATGTTTGTGAAATTAACTAAAACAGGGAATAATTCGCCGTAAAGTTATTTCTCTACGAGGAAAACTTGGCATCTCAGACACAACAATCCAGTTAAGGGAAACTAGTAAATGAAACAAAACAACAAATGTTTATGGTAAGACAAATGCATGCAGTACTTATACAAAATTGTAGAGAAAGAATATGCGTTTTCATACCAGAAATAGCATTACAATACTGCAGCAGTAATAGAGGAACTACTGGTTGGTTTGAGCTGCATGTAACCCCCAAAAATATTTTTATGCGTATGGTATTAGCGATATTAACTTTTCAAAGCTATAACTTTTGTGCGTTACAAAAATTTTGGTATCTAATGTAGGGCACTGAAATTGAAATTCCAATACTTTGACTAAAACAGCGATGAAAAATAAATTAATAAGCTGAAATTAATAAATATTTAATTATTTACGAATGTAAAGGCAATTATCTATTACGAAACATACAAATGTAATCAGAGAAAAATATATCGATGGGATATGTTAAATGTCAGAAAACTATGTTAAAACGTTACTCTGTTTGCTAAAAATTAACTTGAAACAAAGTATAATAACTAGTTAGGAATAAAATTAAGGAAAACAGTACCTTTATTTAAAAATCAAATAATTGAAATCATATTTTACGCAACCTCATTTAAATAATAAGTAAATTAAAGTACCTATATGTTTAATTTCTGCAACAAATTTTAGTGATTTTTAGTTCTGGGATGCTAGAAGCCTTTGTTAAAAAGCTTTCATTGAGCATTAAAGTTGATTATGTTTCATTAAGTTATATGCTACCACATTGTTATTTGCTTTGAACTATGTATACTTTATTTTTAATATTACTTGTACTAAGTGAATAGAAAGTAAATGATACAAAGTCGCATAGAAGGGTCGGACAATGTTCCTTTCCAAAAAAATTCACATTTCTGAATTTTTAAGCTGCTTCAGTTGAAAAATCTATTAATGGGATAAGAGTAAAGATGGCTAATTTATTATTTTGTAAATGTTTATCCAAGTATGGAGAGGAAAGAGCTACTCGGTATAAAGAAACAAGCAAAACAAAACATAAATAAAGTAAATTAAGAATCTATTGCATCAACCCTGCAGAAGTGCATAGCTCACACAGCCCATCTGCTAAACTTAATTCTCAGATCATGGAATTTGTAAAATGAAGGCCTAAAAGTCCTGGTTTATTATACTTCTTTGGGTTTCGCTAATCAATAATTCATTTTATGCAAGCTTTACAAACTATTTCTACTAATACTGATATGTCTACCTATTCTATATTAAAGAGGCTTGGTGTGGGTTCTTTTTCGGTTCGTTGTCCTAATGTGTGCTTGTTTAGGGCTGGAGTGTGAAAGGTTTGACGGTGAGGTGGAAAGGTGGGTGTTTTGTCTAATCGTCGGTGAGCTGGGATCTCTTTCTCAGGGTTCGGTTATGAAAAGTAGTGTTGACCGTCTTTCAATTCCTTTATTTTTCTTTAGCCGGGCTCTCGTAGCTCTCTTGTTAACACTTGCGTTGTCTTCCTAATTTTCCTTTCCCCTTTACGATGTTTTTACGTTGCTTCGCGGACTCCCTTGTTATTCCCTATATTTGCACTATCTTTATGACCATAACTCTAAGTCGGACTGCGACATTTGATCCTACTTTTATCACAATACTCAGTACCGGAGTAACCTTCCAATAACACGTCTTCTCCCCGTCGTCCTCACTAGCAGAGTGACGCTCTTTTGCCTGTCGTATTTTCAGCTTCTATCCTAGCTTTTCTTTCCTATCACCGCCCATTTTCTATTCCTTTCCTATTTCACGCCTATCACGTGGTTTACTCTACATTTTATTGGCAGGGTTTATTTCTTTAATTTTCTCTTATTGGTCACCTCCGTATGTCGTTGCTATGCACCAGTACTATTCTCCGCCCCTCTGGGTTGTATGACCTCTCAGCGTCATAACGGTATTCTATCATGCTTGGCTGAGTTTTCCTTATACCTCGCATATTTTACTGGCGTCTTGATGTCGGTTCTATTGTTCTGTGTTTCCTGCCTTGTCTACGTGCCCAGAGGCAACTCCTGTCCAATTTTCCCTTCATTTGTACTGTATTGCTATTTCGAATATTCTTTTTAACTATGTTTCTTATATCATTTATTCCCTTTTTATTCCCATTATGCTTATTTATGATCTCTACTGTTGTATTAGTTTCTATTGATCTTTTCCCTCTTGGAACCTGAGGTTTCTGCTTCAAATGCCCTTCGGAGGAATATTGCTATTTTTCTCACAAGTTGGGAAAAATTTCAAATTCCTTCGAAAGTCCCACTAAACCGCGACCTTCAAAGTTTAAGTAACGTGCTAACGCTGACAATTGTTACCTAGTTTCTCCTCTTTCCCTTCGTCAACGTAAGTGCCAGCAAGGAGCTTTAGAGCGTTTCTTTGGTTGTTTTTTTTTTTTACAATAAAATACATACATACATTTATACATTTATACCCTTATATACATGGTTACATATTTTCTTAGTTTTCAATGTGTCCAATATTTTACATTACGTTATCAATCTGATTTTGCATTTTTGGATTGTCTCTGATTTTCTCTATTTATGTACATTATTTGTTTTATTGTTGTCTTGTGGGCTTTACATTGCCTCTTTAAGTATAGTGAACCTTTAATGTTTCATACACTGTCACTCGCGTCACTGCAATGTCGTGATTGCTTTTGTTTTCGGCACTTGTATTTATAATTCCTTGTATGTTCCGCTAACTTATTCTAAGTACAATTTTTTTTTATTAGTATAACCAGGTGTAGCATTTGTTTATGTTATAGTCAAATTCCATCGCGTTTATTCTCTATGTCCGTTATTCTTATTTCTGTGAAACGTGTGTATTTCTTCTATTTGTAATAAAGTGGTGTTTACTAATTACCTGTGCCGTACATTAATGAGTTCAGTGACTCCGGTTCGCGTCAGGTAATGGTTTGAGTATGTGTGATTTCCAGTTCTTTAAAGGGTCGTAATAGTGCTATGTTATATCTACCTATGTTTTTCTTCGTTTTATAGTCTACCAGCTCAAAAGAACGATCACCGAACTTCGCAACGATCATAGCCGGCCCTTCCCAAAGGATGTGCAGTTTTTGTGATGTTTTGTTAAGCATTGAAGATTTGTTGTGGGTTCTCACTAGCACCTTATCTCCTATGTTCGGCGTCCATTTCTTTTTGTATCTTTTCTTCCTTTTATTTCTAGTTTCTGCTCGTTTCCTCAGGCGTTCGTAGGCTTCTTGTATTTGCTGGATTTCGTTCATTTCGTCTGTGTTAATTGCTCTTTTTAAGCCTGGTAAAATGCTTTCTGGCGTTTGGTTGAGGTGTAGCTTGACTGGCGCTATACCAGTGTTCGGGTTAATCGTATTGTTCATGATTTTTTCTATTAGTGGTAGTTGGGTGACCCACGAGGTATGTCTTTTGCGGTATGTTAATATTCGCAGGTAGATGGATAGATCCCTCATCGATCTCTCGCACGGGTTACTTTCCGGGTGGTATGCTGTGGAGTTATATATTTTTATACCTGATGTTCTTATCTTATTTACGAAATGTTTGCCTTTGTGTATGGACGCGTTATCAGCCAAAATGGCGTCCATTTTACCATATTTCGGTATAAAATCGTCCAGAATTTTGCTTGCACAATTTGCGCTTGTTAGCCTCCTCATCGGGTATAATTTAGTGAATTTGGTAAATACGTCCACCATTACGAATATGTACTTCATTCCTGCCGTTCCCGTAGGCATTGGTCCATGAGCATCTATTGTGACGAGAGCTAGTGGTTTGTCGCGTAATATTGATATTGGTGGAGTGTCGTATTTCACGTTCATAGGTTTTGCTTTTTGACAGATAATGCAGGCAGATATACGTTGCCGTACTTTGTGTTGGAGCCGAGGGATATAAAAATACTCCTCTATCGTCAAACACGTTTTTTCTGTTCCCCCGTGGATAATTGCTGTATGAAATGAATCAATTATAAGATTTTCAAGGACGCGTGGGGCGTATGTTCGCCATGTTGGTTGGTGTCTACCTTGAAGTTTATAAAGGATTCCATCACGTTTGCCATATAGTCCTTTTGTGTCTTTCTGAATTTCAGGAGCTGTTGTTAAAATTTTAGCAAGTTTGTCGTCTTCTTGTTGGATTTTCTTAATGTCCTTTATCTGTTTTGTCAGTTCTTTGTTGCCCTGCAGGTCTAGTTTCAACACGTGGACTTCTCTTTGTGTGTTACCTATGCATTCAGGTATGTCGCCTTTTGTGTTCAAACGTGACAATGTGTCTGCAAAAATGTTTTGGTTTCCTGGGATGTGTTTAATGGTGACGTCATGCGACATAATTTCATGTATGTATCGGGAGATTTTGGTGCTTGTCAGTTTACAATTATTTATGAAGGAGAGGCTCACATGGTCCGAAAATATTGTTATTTTGCAGTTAAAAATGAAATCCTTAAATTTTTGAATCGCGAAAAAAATGGCTGCTATTTCCTGTTCAGTGACACAAGCTATCTTCTCCGTGTGTGTCAGGTTCCTCGATGCCGTACTTATGACACATTGGTTTCCTTGGTCGTCAAGTTGACACAGGATTGCTCCAAAACCGGAACTTGATGCGTCGGTGTATATATAAAAAGTTCTGTCGCTGCGTGGGCGTTCTAGTAAGATTGCTTGTCCGAATAGCTCTTTCACCCTTTCGAAAATTTCTTGGTGTGCGTTCGTCCATCGCCATCTTGTGCCTTTCTTTAATAGTGCTCTCAGAGGTGCTATCTCCTTCGCATAATTAATTAGGAAGCGTGCCTCATATTGGAAGATGCCCAATACTCGACGTAACTGTCTAATGTTTTTCGGAGGTGGAATTTCCCTGATTGCTTTAATTCTATCTTTGTCTGGAGATATTCCTTTCTCCGAAATGTATCCCAAAAATTTTGTTTCCAACTGGAAGAACTTTGTCTTCTCCAAATTCAAGGTCAGCCCATTTGTTCTCAGCTTTGAGATGACATAATCTAAATGTTGTATGTGTTCTTCTATTGTCTTGTCGTGAATAATGAAGTCATCGACGTACTCTGTCAAGAATTCTTGCGCATGATCTTTAAATATTGCATAAATGGCTCTTAAGAAACCACTTGAGCTCACTGATAAGCCGAAAGGCAATCTCGTGAATTCTAACACGCGGCCTTGGTACAAGAATCCGGTGAATTTTCTTAGGTGTGGAGGTATGGGAATTTGTAAATATGAGTTTGTAAGATCTATTGAGGAGAACCATTTCTTTCTTCCTATGCTGGCTAGTGTTTGTTCTATACTGAGGGTTCTAAAGTGGTCTGGCATAATAAATTTATTGAGGTGTCTGGCATCTATGGTAATGCGTGCCTTCCCATTACTCTTACGTACAATGCACAGAGGGTTTATGTAGGGCGTATTTGATTCCTGTATAATGTTCTGTTTTAGCATTTGTTTGATGGTTTCATCTACTGCTTGTTTTAAATTCATAGGAATGTTCCTACATTTGTAGCGCCAGGGATTTACTTCTTTTATGTGAAATTCGTAACAGAACGATGTACATAAGCCTGTTTTTTCTGTAAATGCGTCTTTATTCTTCCATAAAACGGAGAAAAGAGTTTGTTTTTGGCTGTCGTTTAGTTGTGTGGTTCCCTGTACTTTGTCATTTATTTTGGTCCATATGTTTACGTACGGATCTGGTATTTCAGGGGGAAGTCTAAAGGTTGATTCTGTTTCTCCTTGTTTGACAGGTGTATTTTCTCTTACGTCCAGGGAGCCGTTTCTTATAGTGATGTGTGGATAACTGGTTTCGTGTCGTCTGCCTGGGTCTTCCTTGCTCTCGCAGGTGTCGTCAAAATTATCCTCGACTTTGTCATCTTTATTTACCTCCTGGATTCTAAGTTCCGCAATGTGAACACCTGATTTTACCTGCACATATTGCACAAAAAAGGTTTCTTCCTCTAATAGGTTTTCTGCTTCTGTTAAGTTAATGACCTGGTCAGTCAGCTGAGAGAACCCGATCGTTGCCTCTTCGTTATCTCGTCGTATAGTTAAATGCCTGTTTGCATAGTTGATGTTGGCTTTAAATGCCTCTAGGAAATCACTTCCTAAAATGATTTGTACTGCCAGATGTGGTATTATTAAGAAAATGAGTTCGACGTGCATTTGTCCTAAACGAAATGGAATCATTGTTTGTTTTTGAATGCGTTGTTTTTTTCTACTGATGGCTGTCAAAATATATACATTCTTTGTGGGTAGTGTTTGTAGACGTAAACCTTTCATTTCTAAGTCGCTAAAGAATTTTAAACTGCATACAGAAGCAGTTGCTCCTGTATCCAAGGTTGCCTGATAAATTTCTTCGTTTATGGTGATTTCTATTTGTGGCGTTTCTACAATGTCCGGTTGTTTTATTTTTCCAATCGTATTGTCACTTTCCGCTACTGTCTCGTCTGCCTGTATTTGTAATTTTGCTACAGCTTTGCTCCTGTTCCCATCTTGTTTCACATACCTCGGGGTCGGATTCGGGAACGTTATCCTACCCACATCTAGTTTTCCTGGTTGAGTGTGTTCGTTGCGCCGTTTAGAGATTTGTGTGTAGTTGGGACGAACGTCTGATTTGCAAACCATTTCTGTCGTGTCACTGCGCCATTGTTATTATATACTGTCGTTGGAGATGTATTGCCTGGGTTTTCTTGCCTCGACGTTTGCTGGTTTTCCCTACTGTTCATGTGTTCTGTCCGGTTGTCTGTCACGGCGGGTCGGTTTTCCTGGTAATGTCCATTATTGGTCCAATT
This sequence comes from Mantis religiosa, assembly GCA_030765055.1. Classification (NCBI taxonomy): domain Eukaryota; kingdom Metazoa; phylum Arthropoda; class Insecta; order Mantodea; family Mantidae; genus Mantis; species Mantis religiosa. The sequence goes on from CM060950.1 coordinate 98,866,391, forward strand.
ACGGTCTGGTGGATTTTCTCGTGGTATGTCGTTCGTATAGGGTCTACTAAAAGCATTGTATCTTCTCTCTCTTGTTGTGTTCCTGTCATAGCCGTTTCTCCTTTGCTGTGGTCTTTGTGTACGTACCCAATGTACGTTGTGTAGTTGTGGTTCCTGAAAATGGTGGGGATTTTCTCGGGTTTGTCTTTGGTAGCGTGTATTGTAGTTTCTGTGTTCAAAGGCAGGTACATGGTCTCTGTATCGTTCTCTATTCTGGGCGTTGTCATTTCTCCGGGCATTTCCTGTGTTGTATGCCCTGGTCCCACTAAGATTCGGTTCATTGTATACCGGTCTGCCCTCTCGTGGTCCTGTGTTTGAGTCCGTCATCTGTGGTTGCAGTGCCGTCAGAAGTTCGATCGTCTCGTTTATAGTGTTCGGTCTTGCTACTATTAAATGGTTCTTTATATGTTCTGGGAAATGTTTTATCACGAGATTAATGAATTCATGATCCTCTATCGGCGGGTCAAGCATCTTACTCTGTTGTGCTAGGTCTAGAAAGTAGTCAACCATCTGTGTTCCCTTGTGCAGATATTTCCCTGTATTTATTTTGGTCCGCACAGCATATTGTGTGGCGCTATTCCAATATTTGGTGAGAAAGTTTTGTCGAAACTCTGCATACCTGGTATGGTCACCAACTGCTAATCGAAACCACGTGAGTGATCGTCCCTGTAAGCCTTTCTTAATAATAAGCATTTTGTATTCCTCTGGGATGTTTTTAAGAGTGAAATATGCTTCTACGTCCATTATATAACGCTTCGCGTTGTCCCTTTCATCATTGAATGTTGGCACGGTAATTTCATTTAATAGGTTAAAATGGTAGGGGTATCCTGTATTTGCGCAATTATTGAAAATGCTAACCTGATTCACACTATTACATGTATCTGTGGGGGCTGATGAAGGCGTGTTCTGGCACGAGTTCAACATCCCCTGCCTAACCGGTACGTTCGGAATGTCAGTACTCTGAGGCTGGTCATTTGTTATTCTGAGGTCGTTAATGGCCTCTTTGAGCACTGTCATTTCTCGCGTATGGTTTGCAATGGTTACTTGCGTTGACCGGTGAGCTGCGGCCGCCTGCGTCAGAGTTTCTTTAATTATTATGAGTTCAGACTGTGTCTGCTCGTGCCATTCCTTTTGTCTATTTTCTATACTGGCGCAGGTATTTCGCAACTCATCGCTCAACTGGGCATGCACATTATTACTGGTACTAGACATGTTATTTATTCTTTCTTTGATATTTACAATGTCCTGCTGTGCATCATGCATTTCTGTACGCATGTGTAGGAATTCTGCCTGAGTTGTGGCCTGTCCTAACCTAATGTTCTCTAGGTGTCTATTTTGTTCTATTAGTTTACTTTCTAACTGGTTTCTTAAAGTTTGTGTTTGTTCTGCTATTTTCTTTTCTAGGGTCTGATTTTGCTCTAATATTTTCGTTTCTAGTCTTTGGGTTTTCTCTCCTAGTTCTCCTAATCTGGTCTCTAGGTTCTGATTTTGTTCTTCTAATCTATTTTCTAGGGTCTGGTTCTGCTCTACGATTTTAGTTTCTAGTCTTTGGGTTTGTTCACCTAGTTCTTCTAATCTTGTTTCTATGTTCTGAGTTTGTTCTCCTAATCTAGTTTCTATGTGCTGGGTTTGTTCTCCTAATCTAGTTTCTATGTGCTGGCTTTGTTCTTCTAATCTAGTTTCTATGTGCTGACTTTGTTCTTCTAACCTAGTTTCTATGTGCTGGCTTTGTTCTGCTAATCTAGTTTCTATGTGCTGGCTTTGTTCTTCTAACCTAGTTTCTATATTGTTCTGAAATTGTTGGAGCATCTGTTGCATTGTAGTTGTGAGGCTTACTACTGTTGCAGTACTAATGTCTTGTGCTGGGCTGTTCATGTTTTGCTCCTGTGATTGTTCCGCCATTGTTACTTTTGTCGTTCTACCACTTCTCAGTAGCATATACTTAACGACAGTCTACGGATGCACTACTTGGCTGTCCCTATGTCTCTTCTCCTTGTAGAAAGATGTTTAAGGTGTACTTACTCGTGCTGATGTGTTGTTTTTACCTCCTTTGGCTCTGATGGTTGTGACGTCCCTGTTGTCGTGATGGATGCCCTCGTCCCTGGCGTTCTTCTCCGTTGTCGTGATGTTGAAGTTGTAGTTGTTGCTTCCTGTTGTCGCCGTGGTCGGTCCCTGGTCCTCGGCGTGCGTCTCCGGTGTCGTGATGCTAAAGTTGTATGTTCCTCGTTGTCGTAGTGCCGAACTTCAGAGTTGGTTTAGGACACGTTGGGTGCCAGTTTGGTGTGGGTTCTTTTTCGGTTCGTTGTCCTAATGTGTGCTTGTTTAGGGCTGGAGTGTGAAAGGTTTGACGGTGAGGTGGAAAGGTGGGTGTTTTGTCTAATCGTCGGTGAGCTGGGATCTCTTTCTTGTTATTCCCTATATTTGCACTATCTTTATGACCATAACTCTAAGTCGGACTGCGACATTTGATCCTACTTTTATCACAATACTCAGTACCGGAGTAACCTTCCAATAACACGTCTTCTCCCCGTCGTCCTCACTAGCAGAGTGACGCTCTTTTGCCTGTCGTATTTTCAGCTTCTATCCTAGCTTTTCTTTCCTATCACCGCCCATTTTCTATTCCTTTCCTATTTCACGCCTATCACGTGGTTTACTCTACATTTTATTGGCAGGGTTTATTTCTTTAATTTTCTCTTATTGGTCACCTCCGTATGTCGTTGCTATGCACCAGTACTATTCTCCGCCCCTCTGGGTTGTATGACCTCTCAGCGTCATAACGGTATTCTATCATGCTTGGCTGAGTTTTCCTTATACCTCGCATATTTTACTGGCGTCTTGATGTCGGTTCTATTGTTCTGTGTTTCCTGCCTTGTCTACGTGCCCAGAGGCAACTCCTGTCCAATTTTCCCCTCATTTGTACTGTATTGCTATTTCGAATATTCTTTTTAACTATGTTTCTTATATCATTTATTCCCTTTTTATTCCCATTATGCTTATTTATGATCTCTACCGTTGTATTAGTTTCTATTGATCTTTTCCCTCTTGGAACCTGAGGTTTCTGCTTCAGGCTGCTGAAATAATTTGACTCCAGGCTTCAATTTCGGTGCATTGGAGATATAGGAGTTAACTGATTATCGAATGTTTAAAAGCCGATCGTTATGGCTGACCCTGAAATGGCATGCTCTTTCCATGAAAGTACTCAAATTTTCAAACCTATAACAACTTTATCCTGGAAAATGGACGCTGCAAACAAGGCAATTTGAAAGGAATATAGTTTTTCAAAAAGGTGCGCGTGTTTTGTACCTTAGGATTTTGTCTATCTCTAATGGGTTACAGTAGCAAAAAATTATACAAAATTTATTATTGAGAATCCAAGATGTCAACTTTATTTGTTATATGAATAAGGATAGTTTATTTTATATTAATAAAAATTATAGGAGCTAATTTTTAATATAATATAGAAGAACAAGGAAATCTTTTCACTATGATAGGCAGTTTGTGTTAAGGGCTTTTGTTAAATATCCTCATGTCGCATCTCTGTAAGGAAACAAATTAAATATCAAGTTGGTATTAATCCAACATTTCCTTATTGATTTCTGCTGATTAGGACACACACACACAAACACACACACGCACATACACACGCACACAAACTTACAGACCCACACATATTGTCTAACTACCTAATGACCTGCCTGCCCGCCCACCTGCCGCCTACCTAGCTACCGACCTCACCTACCACCTATCGATTGATACCTCGATCTGCCTGCCTGTATATATAATATATAATCTTAGAGGCCTCATTCTGGTTATAATTCCTAGATTTTCTAGTGGAATGCAACACTTACCCTAGTCCTTAGTTTCATGGCAAAGAAGGCAAGCAGCGGATGCCTGTTAAAACTTCACCAGCACCTTTGCATGCGTTCAGTCAACAACCAAAGCTAAAGAATGACCAGTATAAGTTACCATGTTTTGGAGTAGGTGATAAGTTATGCGAGGATAGACGTGGAGGACGATGGCGTATAAATAAACATAAGCTCTATTCCTCCTTTGTCGGATGGCTAATTTGAGCAGTTCTTCTGGAGGAGGTGTTCCTATAGTTGCATCTGCTGTGACGCTAGCGCTGATCTGGGAAGCGGGTATTTACTGAAATGTTAGGGAGATTCTTTACGTATGTGCGGTGACGTCCAATATGAAACACCTCAAATTCCTCCAATAACTACCAGGAGAACTGGAAGACAGCGTGCTGGGCTGTTGTTGGCTTTACTGGGGTTTCAGGTATTCTGCTCTGGAGTTGATGTTATAGAAAGTCTGTGCAATACCGTCTGTGTAGAACAACAACTATTACTACTACTATTACTACTACTACTACTACTACTACTACTACTACTACTACTACTACTGCAGCTGCTGCTGCTGCTACTACTACTACTACTACTACTACTACTACTACTACTACTACTACTACTACTACTACTACTACTACTACTACTACTACTACAATTTACTAACATTACTCTCCATGTTATATGTTATGAGAGGGAGCTTTGGCTCCACATAGGTTGTCTAAACCTGTGAAAACTCCTGAGTCTTAGAGTAGCAAAGCTCTCAAATACTACATCAACATGAAGCACCTATTCTTCAACAGCAACATTTATTAATATTTATATGTTTGCGCCTTTATGACTGTGCGAGACACCACCTCTTGTTAGATGACCATAAACATTTTGAATTCTGAATTTTCTTTTCCTTCAAATTACTCTTAAAAGCAGCTGAACTTTTGCGTTCCACTGAGGCACTGATGTATTGTAAAAAGGGCTTATTTTATTCATTAGCCCTCCTAATACATCACACGATTACTTTGTCAAAATCTTCCACCACATAATTATAATTGTATTATTCGGTGTGTCCAGTATTTTATATTTCAGATTTACTGGATGGGAAAACCTCTCTGAAAGCCTCCCATCTCTGATTCCAAATGGTAATAATCCAGACTACTTTCTAGTTGAGGCATACGAGCTGAAATAGTGTATAAAAGGTGTGTACATCTATCCAAGCAAGTTGCTTATAATAGTCATAGAAAGCACATTGTGAAAGACTGACTCAGTCATATGTTGTGGACATTCGGCTCTATCATTCTAGCAGGTACCTGGCTTGTGTATTAACGTTCTTTTGTCTGGCTTTGCAGACTTAAGTATTATTCACGTTCCCAATGAAAAACAAACAACATTGATAATGTACTAAAGCAATAATTGCATAATATTTCAAATTCAGTTAAATCACATTGCTTATTTTAATTTTCCTGATCTGCATGACTACAAGAACAGCATAAATTAGTGAGCAATTTGTACCTTTGCACTGTTTACTTCACGCTACATTTAGTGGAACGTCTAATAGTGTTTAGAAAGTTATTTTGACTGTTTCTTATGTTTGACTTTTTGGTAATCACATTGTAGTACAAAAAACGGCATTGCTGGAACGGAAAAAATAAGCAAACTTGGAATAGTTTTCCCGAACAAACAGAGCAGTAGTGTTTAACGACTGTGTTTCGTATCCTATGAAATTCACTGCTGATGACCTTTAAATGATAAAACTGCATAGTATATCCACCAGCTTACAGAAAAGTATCCACAAGAGGAACAACATGAATAGCAGGGTAATCATTTTCAAAACAATCAGTGACCTGTAGGTAACGTAATATTTGTGGGCAGTTTTAAATGTTCTTATTGAGATGAAAGGTAATGTGACAAGAGTGTTCAGCATGTATAATGTACTGGAAATCTAGAAAACGTGGAACACCAACTACCAGATTCATGGTTCCAAGAGCACCGCGTACCCTATGATAAGAACAATATATAATGCGTCAGAAAATGTATGCAAACTTTGAACCATCATAGAAACTCTATTTCCCATTCCACAGGGTTCAATTGCTGGAAGAAATTATTGTTGTCTTTCTACAACAGGTGGCAGCAGAATTGCCGTTCTAGCTGCTTAACCCAGGCAAGGATGTAACTGTAAGATGGCGGACGTACATTTGAGCTTGGAATTACCAAAAATTCTTGCTGATTCCTATACCATGTCATTCGTGCATTATATGATAATAGTGAGCTTTATTTCACACAAGATGGGGCTACGCACCATCATCGCGGTGCAGAGCATACAAAGTTTTCCAGGCCAGTGGATAAGACACAGCTATCTACATGATCTCCAGACATAACGTCGCTGGATTTCTTCTTATAGGGCAAAGTAAAAGATGAGGTGTACAAACGTAAACGACGTAACCTAGAAAAACGTTGGAATGAGATTCAAATAGTGTGCGCAGAAATCCCACTGAACACATTGGTACGATGTACCAAAGCAGTGGTGAATTGTACTCAGCAATGTACTGTTGCTAACCGGCAGCCAGTTTAAACAGTGATCGCATTTCCATCAGGAAGTGCACATATGTTTCACGTTTGGCTTTAAGCACAATTGGGCTTTATTCATTTTTCGACGTTCCCTCATATTGGCACAAAATCCTCGATCACCATGTAGCTGTTAATTATTACATTGAGCAAGACGGTTCCGTCATATATGCAGGCAAAGCTTAGATTTTGTACTGAGTGTCCTAGAAGGACATTTCGTTTACTTGTTGCAACAGCCAACAAGTAAGATAAGGATATCTATAGAATAATAAACGTATAGTCTTCGGGTTCCTTCAATGCAGATGCTCACGACCTCACAGTTGTGAACACGATAAAAAACGAAGTGTATAAATGCCAGGGATTTGCATGATATTAACACCACGACAGTGACTGATATTAACGACACAGTGATCGAGCCAGAGAAACTTATTGTGACAGCTGCTATGGCCCAAGCTGATCGCGAGGTCTGCTCCGGTAGTTGGATAAATAAACAAACGCGGAAAGGTTCCGGCCCAACATGACAATTACAACTGCTGTTGATAGATAACCAGAATGTTCTGGAAGCTTTCCTTCTCCGTTTCTGGAAAATTTTAGGGTTGTGTGAAACTTTCCAAAGGGTATATAGTTGGACGTTCTCATTTGTAAGACAGTGAGACAGTAAATTCGTTTCTGGTGTGACAAATTATATTGTCCAAGTGAGCTTGTGATGACTTCTGTGACGTTGTGCTGCACTTTCACTGCAGAGGAGATTGCATAATTGTTGTATTCGACTGCCCAGAGAGTAAAACGTCCGTAAGCAAAGGTTACGTCGAGCCTATAAATTCATCTCGCAGCTTCCTCACAAAGAAGGTCAAGTGACATTGAAACTAAGTAAACTCTTAATTACAACACTTTCAATATGCATGTCAGTGCATGCAGTGTCAGTGTTAGTGAATATACTTACAGGATATTGAAGTACGGGAATTTATAAACGACAGAAACCAATGATCCTCTGCAAATGCAGGCAATCATAGGTAGAAGAAGACAATTTTTGCAGCAGCTACTGGCCATATGTCGCGGTCATGGCGCGATGTAATTGGTGAAAGCAGTTGAACTGCTACCTGGAGATTCGATACCAGTATACAAATCCCATGGCAGTGAATTAAAGAGACGGATATCTAGCCGGAACCGTTGGAGTTTAGATAATAGTTTTGGAAGAATTCCACACTTTTCAAATATCTATTAATGATCAAATTTTAGCTAAGAAAGCCCGGAAGTGTTCATGTTAAGTATGATTTAGTGCTCACTGATACATACCTCTACAGGCAGCCTATTCTTATTTGTATGCTACATCTCACCTCACTAAAAATACGCTTAATATATTTTGTTTATACATTGAAATTAAGGGTCAGTTTTTTACCCTCTAAACAAACTATCTTAAAATCCCTAATGATGAAAATGATATAGACGTTATTAGTTACAGTGAATTAGTGATAATAATCTAGATTTTCTGAGGCCAAGACCGTTGTCGATGCAGGTAAACAAAATTGTAAGCAGCTATAGGGTAAACCGCGAGCATGCTATTAGAACACGATGAGCCCATTTAGTGGAAAAGTGCTCAGCCTAATTGTTGCGGATGATACACAATTGGTCTAACTTTATTTGCATTCTGGTACATACGAATACAATGACAGATATTCCTTTATGAGCAAGTTACCTTTTCGTTTACTGCACACGCATACGCACTTGATAACAGATTGTGATTTCAACTGTGTGCTTCGTCATAAGGACAGTATCAACGTCATTGTTCACGGAATAAAATAGACGCATGGAAGCTTTATAGGAACTTCCACCTCTCACCTGGATTGCTATTATATGAACCGAAATATATAGAGATATTTGTTTAATGTGCATATGCTAACTTCTGTGTTCTTCGTCCATGATTGTTTGACTTAAAACCACAATAACCCTTGAAATGTATGATCTTGGTTAATACATATTAGACGCCTTCATCGACAGTGTTGAAGCATTTGTCTTAAAACTGAGAGCATTTTTGATATTGCTTCTAAAGGAAGCAAAACTTCCTAGGCTTTCCAAACGTAATGTGACTTCGTGGGTTCGTAGAATTAAAAGTCAAGTTTGTAAAAAGCCAAAATGCTCATTTCCGTAGAAAGTATGTACAGCCCTTGGCAACAGCAGGATTACGTAACATACACAAATACAACCTTCAAGGTCGTCTGCCACACGACCACAAACAAAAGAGTTCACTTTCAAGTCACAGCTGCACGCACACGATTATCATGTTCAATTACGACTGTTCCGATAAACTAGCTACAGCTTCTTTTATATCTCCACTCATTGCTCTAAAAATCAGTGGAATGCTCTCTAACAATCAAGACGGCACCAGAACAAAGACGAACCTTTCAGACATTCATCTGTCTCATGCTTTCTCCGTTTCGGCAAGCTTTTATCTCCGCGCTGTACAATCTGTCCTTCTGTACGCGCCGGCCGCGCCCGCCGCAACAACGCCTCGCGACAGTAAGTATTAGGTGGACCAAGTAAAGTCCAATAATAAAGTCTTTTAAGCCCCAGAGAAATTCTATAATGCCATTATCTCAAGTGTTATTGTGCAGATTTAAATTACCTCCTATCGCTTATACCAGATCCGGAGCATTCCTGCAGTTTCAGACAAAATGAGTAACGTTAAAAGATAAAGTCTCAAATTCATTGCAATAAGAAGCTACTGTTGCGGACGTGGTGCAGCTCAAAAGTACACATCTAGCAGGAAGATATGGCTTTCTTTCATATGGCAAAGATACAGCAGCAGAAGTAGCTTGGGAGTGAAAAATGCATTACGCCGTTAATGACTACCGACAACCAGCCACTGATTCTTAACACAGACTTAATTGCAGCAGCACCACTTAACAGAAATGTGCTGAGAGAGATGTTTCCTACACTAGTGTGAAAACTTTACTGCATTTCTACAATGACATTTTGGTCTAGAATCTCTTTGTCACTAGAAGCATTAGCCCAACGCTAACTTACAGTCACATTCACTTTTTACAAATACACATATACACAGTGAAAGCACGCCAGTCTAATGCTCATCTTTGTCTCTGTTGCACGCACCAGCTTGTGCTGCTCGAAATTTCTCGACGTTCACTGCTTGCAGATCAATACTCACATTTACACTGCTCTGTTTGCCGATTCTGAAAGCTTACAACAAACCTTGCCGTTTACTCTTCTGACCGGCTAACTCAAAACTGCACAACTGCTCCGTCCAACAGATTTAAAACTCCGATCATCAGTGGTCAACTCATGCACCCCCTTTTGAAGACTGCTAGAAACCGAAATCTTTCGAATGGAACAAATGAAGCATTGTTAAAGACGCAATTTATAGGTCTGCTGAAGTCGAACGGTCTGGATAACATAAGGTTGGTGCAACAATTAGGCACGCACTCTTAATTTATGACATCACCAAAGAGAAGCTTGACGGTTCTATTGTTAGCTTCCCTCGCCTCAAACAACAAACATGTTGGAATGGGGTGACTCACACTTAACTCTTAATATGTGCAAAGTGTTAAAAAAATTAAGAATAATGTCACTCTGGGAGAAATAGATTTAATTATATGTTTCACAGTGCATTTTAAGGAATACTGGGACTCCCGATGGTTTAACTGCTAAAATCTATTCATCTTTCAAATATATCTGTCAAAAACTGCAACAGAAACATTATACGGATTTCTCAAGAGCACACAGGCCATTTTTAAGATTATGCCTCCAACAATGAGCACCACAAAGGCTACAATACTTCCTGAATATGTCTATAAACAGGGCTAAAGAAGTTCTTTTCAAAAATATTAAAGCTTAGTCATCCTTGCAGGAATACATGCCGTAACTTTTTGACAGTCACTTCTGACAGCTCTGCAATCATGAATTGCATTTATGAGGAAACAAAACCTTTGCCGTTGTTACCCTATATTTTCAACAAGCACCTACGCGCTATGCGTTTCTGTGTGCAGTTTTACGGAAATTTAACCCATCTCAGTCATTAGTTAATACTATAAGCCATCTCAACTCCCTCACAGACATGGAGACTCCCTCAATGGATATTTTACAGAGCTTTTACCTGTGAAGAAACAGCGAGCACTAGGAGTGCCCATTGTCCACAATACTGTACGAGATTTCCCTGGAGTGCTTTTAGTGTATTATTCTTCAACAGATGTTACGGTTTTCCTAAATACCCCATCCACTGCACCACAAATGTGTATCGTATCACCTTACTTTTGCAGTATAAGGAATAAATCGTTTATGAAGTGAAGTGTTAACAGCTATTTATGCCTTCTAAGACAAACCTTGAGAATTTTCAAAAGTGAGCATTAATGCCGTAGCTTCCTGATTTAATGATTCACGTCAAACTACACCACCATCTTATGCATTCTATGTTTCCCTTTTAAGGATTTACTTGATGATATGACAACTGCTGATTGGGATTAACCTTTCATCACTGAACCTCACGTTTTAGAATCACTTAAAGCGCAATTTAAACTTATTTTAAAAAATGTGGAAGGAGAAATCGTCTGTCCGGATGGTTTTTTATCTGGTATCCATAGCGCCAATGACTATACGTTTTTGCAATAAAATTATCGTTCCTCAAAAATGTGCGTAATTGGCATCTAGGTATATGAATTTAATTAATAAGTAGCACCTGAAATATCTGCAATTCCAGAAATTATGCAGCTCACCACGATACCCAATATTACCAGGGCAAAACACGACCACAAATTCCTACGCAGTCTTTACTGTCATTTTACTAATAATGAAAAACATTCCATAATGTCCACTGAAGCAATATGTGGATGGTCTTTATTGTACATAAGAAATGGATGGCCAGCACCTACTAATTGTTATGGCACAGCAGTGAAACAAACACAGAGCATGACAAATTCTTATGCTTGAAACCAGACTGAATTCGACAGCTTGCAACATCGTATAACCGCTAACATAGATTTCAACTCCATCCTGCAGGAAGTATTAACATCAGCAGCACTACTTTTAATGTTTAACAAACCCTAATGGAGCCCTAGGAATACCAGACATTTTTACTTTGACAGCAATGCTAGAATGGAATTACAACAGTGGCTCGTATTTAGTGTATTACATTATGAATTGACACCGCGAAACCGGATATCGTGTAGCTTAAAGCCTTGTTGTTTCAGACACCACAGTCAGTATGACTGCTGACTTTGAGGAGCAGACACAAATATCTATCTTTTGAAGCAGTAATTCGAGTTCTTATTATATTAGTTGTTTTCTTGGTTTTCCTGATTGATAGACAAATAGTATGGTAATAATACATGAATTGTTTGCCCACCATTTCCATTTCTTTCGTTTTCTTCTAATCTTGTAAGCGTGCTCTATACTTGTTGACGTATGACAGTGCAAGACATGGCTCGCTTGCTTGTTCACAAAAAAGAGAGCTCCCTGTTTTCTTTTTTCTTTCTTTATTTCTTTCTTTCTTTCTTTCTTTCTTTCTTTCTTTCTTTCTTTCTTTCTTTCTTTCTTTCTTTCTTTCTTTCTTTCTTTCTTTCCTTCTTTCTTTCTTTCTTTCTTCCTTTTTTTTTGTAATTTACCTCCTCCAACGTTAAGTCATATCGGATGATGAATGACATGGTTGAAATGATGCTCAAATTAGCGCCCATGGTCCATAGAGCTCAGAGTTACCCGACATTCCTCTTTCGGGATAAGGGAAAACCCCAGAAAACCTTATCCAAATAACTCACCCTGACCGAAATTCGAACTTAGGACCTCTTGAAAGTGAAACAGAAACGCTACCACCACGCTACCGAGGCGGGAGAACTCCCTCTGCTCACTAGAGTTCTGCTTGGTCGATGAGTCGTTCTTCACCTCTTATAGGCAGCTTCAGCAATGGATCATCAACCATGGTACTGCCAGGAACCTCTACGAGCTTCTTTGATGTGTTTGCTGCGCATATATGTTACATAACATTTAAATTTGTGGATTTCAAATAAATTACTGTGGAAGAGGCTCTTCAAATACACAATTAAAACCAGCAAGTTAATTATTTTAGGCTAATTAGTACAAAACTGTGGAATAACTGAATATTATGTGAATGAAGTTCCATGAAGAATGAAGCCTAGGCCATCCCAAGAGTATAAAACAATTATTGCAATATACTAATACGTTTCCATTATGTTGACAATAATTACCCAGTTTTATGATATTGCATTTACGGAGGAATTTAATGATCTGAACAAATCAGACAACAAGATGTTTAAGTATTTCAAGTCTGATATTAATCAGTAAATTTACGGCCCTGTAAGTATCTGTTCATTTGATTTATTTTAAATGTATGCTGTTGTGTGGCGAACCATTAAACAAGATGGGCCGAGAGCAATGCAGGCTTTTCGACCTGTAATTTGCGTCTGTTGGAATCAGAGGACTAATATAGTCATGGAAGCTTCTCATTCTTAATTATGTGTCACTATCTGTACGTCGCCCATCTGTCACTATATCAACGTATACTTCCTTAAAATTAGTTTCGTCGATTTGAATCACATAAAGAAGATTTATGCAATTAGTAATGACAGATCTTCGCGAGTAAATGAAACTAGTATTAGAACTAGAATTCTCTATAATTAGAAAATGAGTCAGACCTATTATAGTCGTATAACTATACTTAGCAATAATTGAAAATTAGCATGCATGTTTCATATATTACAGCATTAAGTAGACTGCGTTTGATATTTGCACCTTAAATTGTTCAGGACAAAATTTAGCGAATAAAAGACTTAAAATCACGTAGTAACAATGCTGTATCATTGAACACACAGCTACAATGTTCAAATGATTATTGGGAACACGCATTAATAATTCAACTCTTCTACTCATGGAACCATAGATATATACATTAAGTTGCGAAATAAATGATTAAATAAATAAATGAGGGCTTACCAACATCCTCTGTCAGAGCATATGGACTAATTGGTAAACGAAATTATTTTACACAAATTTAATGTTTAATTCACGTTAAAAAATTTCCTGAAATAAGTTTTTATCAAAACGAAATTCATAGCGTGCAATTTTGTTGAACAGTTACTAATAAATGAAAATGTTTATGCTTAAAGGGCTAACGAAAAACTATTCTCCGCAAACTCCAGATTGGACTGAGGGTTTCTAATTTATTTATTTTTTTATTTACTGAATATGCTCATGTTACATTGTTGGAAAATGTGAACTTATGCTTTAAGTTTGTTGCTCAACCTATTTTTGCTTTTATAGTAGTAAAATCCTGTCTCAACGTTAGTGTATAGTTCTAGCGTCTGTCGCGTAGAGGGTCGTGAATTCGAGTCCCACCTTCGGTATGGGTGTTTAAGTGTACATTGTATATGTATAAAAATACAGAAAATGAACCGTAAACAAATGAAAACAGTAAAAATGGCAAAGTCAAGTCTGTATGGTAAAGTACATATATATAAGAAAGAGAAAGAAAATAAATACATAATTCCCTTGTCCTTTCCCATCTGTCTCTCTCTCTCTCTCTCTCTCTCTCTCTCTCTCTCTCTCTCTCTCTCTCTCTCTCTCTCTCTCTCTCTCTCTCTCTCTCGCACACATATACGCATACACTTGCACACATGCACCAAATTGCTTTGCTAAGATTCAGTGAATCTACAGTATCCCTCAAATCTTTATATAAACGGTATGGAAATTAAGAGCATAACCTCAATATATCTATTCTTCCACTACTTATAGTCTCATATGGCATAGAAAATGTATGGCAAACAGCACCATAAATATGTGTTATACCCTTAACGTTCCCTGGATTACACTAAATATTTGTGTTATATTTTCAGAGAGGTCACAAATTCAAACATTCGTTATGCAAACGGAATATATAGTGTAAACTGACTGTGAAGCGCAAAATTAAACTCCGGATTCAACCGCAAACATAAAGTCACCAGAGTATGAATTTTATAGATAGCCTAATCGTTGCCATTAGCAGTGAACTTGCCTGCTGTATTATACGGTAGTTTGCACTGTCAGAAAGGTGGGCGAAAAGCAAATCTGGCAAAAGCCATTTCCCTCGTGGAATGCGTTGAAATGCTTTGGCTACAACAACTGTTGACATTAAACCGGACCAGCAACCCCTACCACTGTTTTAACTCGGGATACGCGGTGGTTTCGATAACAGACCCCAAAGTTGTTTCATTTCCCGCGAGGTGCATGCAGTGAATTATTAAATGCGAAGACTACGCTACTCCTAGCAGATATCTCACGTCTGGAACCTTGTTGGGCCACCAAAACACAACTTAATAAGCATTTATTACAACCATGTTGGAAAAAAGTCCTCATGCACACACAAAAACCATATAGCATATGTAACTTTTCCCAAAGCTTTATAAAGCTTCCAGTGTATGTGGACAGAACATATTAAGAATAAATAGTTGATAAATGACTTGAATAAATACTTCTATATATTCCGTTTTGTCTCGCCGACCTTCCATTAAGGGGCTGTAGAAAATCTCAACGCAGATAAGGGGTTTTAGCTAATCTATTATACATATTCTTTAGTTTCAGTGACTACCAAAGCCTAAAAAATAGTAATCCTAATCGATTAACATTCCATAATTTGAAGTCCAACGTTACAGGTAGCTACAAAAATTGACTACGAATCACTTTTGAAATGGATTGAAAATAATGTTGTAGAATATCTCTCAGAGGGTAGGGTACGAGAGGTAGCACTAATGCAACAATTACATTACGTTTTACACGATAAGAGCATAAGTTTGAAGAATGAGAGTTAAGTGGACAAAAGCTGAAGGTAGAGTTCAATCCAAGTTATTAATTCATTTTATTTATCGAATTACGAGCCTTTCAGTAGATGATAATGAAGTTATAAACTTTTCCTCGGTCGGAAGTATGACGCAGCAGACCTCTATTTTCACATCACAAATTTCTAACTATTAAAATTCATGTTACCTCTTAAGATGTTTCCTTCCAAATGTCTCATTGTACATCAGTTACCACCAGTCTTTGTTTGTTCCTACCCACATTATTCCACATAGAATTTTCCAGGGAGAAAAAATATGGTTCTCCTTATTTTCCTTGACGAATATATTGACTTCATTAACGACATTTATTTATTTCTCACTTACAGTGCTAGTAGCAGAAATAATCCGTCCATTTTAGAAGATAATTTAGAGATATCCCGGCATGTCAAAGAATGTTAGTTTTAAAATGAATTTTTACGACTTTATTCTAATTTTTTTCACTGGTGCTGAGACATATTTCTGTACATTTTTTATATCCAAGGTGATTCTAACACCTTTATATTGCTTTATTTCAATAAAAAGAAAATTTCTGTCCACCTGTCCACTCCCCGCATATTGAAAGGAAGTTTAACACAATACTGTAACGGGGGAATAATAGACTTTAGCACAACTTTTGAGCTTCTAACTACATTTTATAAAGTTGCAATTGTTTTCATTAGCCACACGCTATCCCGCACACTGAGGAACTAAGGACAGTTCAGCATTTTTATCGCAACAATGTCCACCACAAATCGCGCACAATAGTTGTTTGTATTGCTTGGGGTTTTCCTAGCGTGGCTTACCCTATATAACATGTAACAGAACATTTATAGTTTAATTTTTCTCTGAAAGTCTCAAATTTTAGCACCTTAACTTCCCAGTGTGGTTTGCGATAATTTTCGGAAGGTACAAGTGCTGATTCTTGCCAGCTTCCTCCTCTGATGACAACATATAAAGATGGTAATAATGGAAAGGGTAACAAACCTTTAAACAAACTACCAGTAGATGACGAATCAGATTTGCTTGAAAGTTCCTGAGTTGATACCTGAGGTGACGTAGGCCGTGCTGGATGTATTCGAGGAGTGGGCATGTCCTTTCTAATACGAATTTTGCATCTATTTTCCAATTTTTTATGAACATTCTTAAAGATGTTGGCTTATAATATGTTTGAATTGAAGCGGAAGATTCCACAGTAAGTAAAACCACTGATGAAGTTTCTTTTTGTTTTCAATTTCTTTCTAGAAAGCTTGGAAATTCACAAAAATTCACTTTTGATAATTCCCTATTGTGATGTTCTGCACACACAAAAAACCAGATAAACACCGAGTCTTCCCATATACTCTGTGCACTATACATGCTACTGAGAATAATGAATAATGGCTGCACTTCCTCCTTATTTATGCATTTTAATTCTGTATAGATTGGTCCTTGACTCTTACATATTTTGAGCTTTCAGTGCCCTTCCCAAAATAAATAAGTATACTTGCATCTTTTCTTGCATTTGCACTTAAATGTATGCTTTTAAGTTAAACGCTAACTCCTTTAAACTTGCAATTGTTAGGTGAACCGAGTGGTAGAAGATGACGGACCTGCTTTTAAATTAATCTAAATGTCAGAATACTCCTCGACATGAAGAACAGCTTAGCTGCACGTGCTATTGGAAGAGTTTCTTCTCGTATAGCTTTTAATTTCTGTAGATATATCCATTTATATCTATTGTACGAGAAACCCCTTATTGTTGTTTTTTGTACCATAATTTATATCAGTGCTTTACAATGCAAAAGAAACATATATTCTGATAATATAATGTCCATTTGTTACTTAAATATTGCCTGTTCACAAAGACATCTTACTCAAAGAGGCCCCCGTAGGTAGCGTAGTGGTGGCATGTCTGCCTCACGTTCAAGAGGTCGCGAGTTCGAATCTCGGTCAGGGTGAGTTATCTGGATAAGGTTTTTTCCGGGGTTTTACCTTATCGTGAAAGACGAATGTTAGGTAACTCTAAGCTCCAAGGGCCCTGGGCTCATTTGAGCATCATTTCACCCATTCCATTCATCGTCCGATATGACTTAACGTTGGATGACTTAAATTAGAAAAAAAATTATTCAAAGAGTTCCGGATACATATCCATATCTCCCACAGTAAGCATTTTGGGATCATAACAAGTTACAGCTATGGCCAACAGATGTCAAACAGATTGAAATACATTGTATTTTCTTGCAGAACCTGTTTCGCACATTTTCTAACTTTAGTAAAACAGACGTAAGTTTGTGGAATATAATCAACAGCGTACCAAACCAAGCTATGTTGTGTACATAACATTATGGTTTGTTTAACATGACATGGTATATGACTTTTCTTGTCTATCTTTTGTCAATATCTATGCAAATCAAATATCCAAATCATATGGCTATCGATGGCTATCGATGAGGGTATTAAACGGCGCAGCAAGAGATTCCAAACTTAGATATTACAAATTGGGTATACATTTTAGAATTATTTTTGTTGCAGATTTCATGCACATCTTATTCTTCATTTATTCTTATGTGATTTAATTTTATATGTTTTAAAGTTGAATTGAATAAACAGAATTTAATTTATATCATGTGGTTCAAATTTCTTGCACATATTTTAATTATTTCCAAAATTATTTAATTTTTATTATTTTTTCACCATTTTGTAAAACTTCTCTACTTTAAGCAATTGCATTTTGAAAAACACTAACAATTTTATAATTAAGCTCTTAGAGCTATATTAATAATTTTTAGAGGAAAATGTTTAATTATTATATAAGTTTGTGCAGAATATAAAACATTTGAACAACGTTTGAATGTAAAACATTTGCATTTTGTTAGAATATATCAATCTATAATATGAATATTATTGCTTAATAACAGAGCTGAGTATGTGAACTGAACTTTGTCACATAAGTTTACCTTGCCATTAAAAAGAAGGATAATCAGTGTCGTAGATTCGTATCGAAAAGTTGATTCCTGTGTCATATACAAATGAGTATGTGCCGTCAAGTGAAAACTCCAGAAAAGGGAGATCAAAACATTACGGTTTGGCCTTGTAACTCAATCGATTTATTAGAGTGGTGATTTTCGACTAGGGGAAGCAATTTGTCTCTATCCGTGTGTATTCTCTATCCTCCCCAGATTCCAGAAATATGAAAGAATGTGAAGGTGTGTGTATGTGTGCATATCTGCACACCATCTCACCCAACCTCTCCCCAAAAAGCACGCAAATTCAATGACAACAGTCAGGATTTAACATCACTGCTAATAGGCAAAATTTTTAAAAGGCTTAAATGCTGCTGATATGGCCGCTGCGGCGTAAAACAAAGATGGGGTATAAACATAGCAGTGATAAACTTTATAATACTCACTATATGACATTTAACACATTTACTGCTTACACACTTCCTCGTTTGTATATTTATGCTCCTCTGCAGTTACTAACATTTGAATATGCCTGTCGCTGTCACAATGCTTTGCTCACTTATATGCCTATGGTCTAAATTTTTCCTTTTTGCAAACTTTTATGTGAAATTTCTCCAATAGTCAGATACTTAGAATGAAAAACAACATTCTTTAAGTATTTGTGGATATATAAGCTACATGGAAAAATACATGTTTTAAAATTATCTGAATCAAAACAACAACAACAACTTTTTTTGAAACTGTGTGTGTGAGTAACTACGAATAGCATAACTTAAAACAGGGATTCAGTTAAATACCAAATTTTTTATTTTATTTCAGAAGATCTCAAAGATGAAGATTTTCAAAAACGTTCCCTACCTCACACTCCCTTTACATGAAAACGCTATCGAAACTAGATTTTCTTAACCTTGAGTTATTTAAATTACCATATTTTTAAGACAGTGATTGTGATAAGTGGAGTGTGTAACTCGAATTTTCTGGAACCAGCCTCTGAAGACTTCTTCATTCTAAATGACTTCAGAATTGCTAAGCGTAGGAAATATATACACCCTTACGGCGTACAAAAATCTAAATATCGTTAAAGCACACATTTCATGTTAAACAGTTTTCTGCGGGACTAGCTAACAATTTCCATGGTATTACTTCTTTTTCGTTTAAATTTCGAATGTTACTATTTTGCTTAATTGTGAGGTGCTTACCTCCTCCGCCCCCCTTCTCCTGGTGTAATAAATAGCAAGAAATTTAAAAGGCATCACGGAGAGAAAAGCTTTTAAAAGATTTGGCTGTGACTTTTAGTCTACTTACTTATTTATCCTTTCTTTAAGTGCAAGAAATATGTAACACGAAAATTTATGAAAAAATCTACCTCGTTCAACATGAAGTAGATAACTTGTGAAAACATTTTGTACAAGAGTGGGTACAGAACGGCGTGTATCGTAAGTGCAACGCATTAGATTTTAAATGTGTGCTTCAAATGTTATCGAATTAAAATTAGTGCTTCTCTGTTGCAATTTGCAGCTTATATTTAGTAAACTTGTAAGTCCTAAAGTTCACTTTGAAACATGCGTCAAAGCTATCGAGAAGGATGGTTCTAAGGCTAAAATCTGTGGCTCACATTTTGAATATTGCTGTTTCGATTCCTGTGGTCGACATTCCCGAACTTTTTTTGGTTGATTTTTAGAACCACTAAGGAAATGCTGGGTATGTTCACTTCATTCCCCGAATTTCCCCTGCCATCTTCCTCATTTCATATTATCTCTCATCCCTTGGTATTTTCATGTTTGCACCAAATCCCAGGCCATAGTGCTCGTGTTACTTAATCTTACGTCTAGCTATATCTTATATATCGCTTTTAAGCACATGTACACCATTTTATGTTAAGACAAGAGCTATGAAAGAGAACACCAATACACTTTTGTTTCTATTCTTTATTTACTTTCGTTATAATGATGGTTTTGATCCTGATATCTGATAATACTGCTGACGTACTACAGAGGCTCCGTACCTTCAAAGGTGTAGTGCATTAACAAAACATATTTCAGTCCTAAAATATACGACTAGCTTCCCTTTGTAACTGCGCAACGAGAATTAATTTTTAATTTCCCCCAACAGGTATATACAAAGTTTATAGAGTGAAATAAATTTCGGGAATGTTCTTCCTTACGACAGGATGTATGGCTCGCTTATTCTGCAGTAAAGAGAGAGTTGAAGGTGGACGCATGTGGAGATGTTCTGGTCTTCAGTACACGTGCAGATGTTTTATTTATTTGGTGCGTTACCGCACATAGAATGATGCGTCGCGTGCAGCCCTGAAATATGCAGGCCAGAAAGACCAAGGGCTCTCACCCTCGAGTATTAGCATGTAGCTTGCGGCTTCTTCATCCCGTGGATGCTCCACGCCAACTTAGTAAATGTAACATTAATATCTTGACCAAAAATCCCCGTTTGGGAAATTCCAGTGGTGAAACATCCATGTACTTGGCCTTTATGATAAACCCCTTGCTTATCAGCTTCCCTTTGGTTCTGGCACTCTGCATACTAATATTGACTGATTAGATGTGTTGAGATCACGGTACTCAAACATGGTATATTTCTTCCCTCTTTAGGGAATATAGACCGGCACACTTAGGCTGACAGTAACACTCAACCTTACGCTACATTGCAGAAAATAAAACAACTCTTTTGCCAAAGCCAACATTTTAGATGCATTATTAATTTGGGGGCTTTGGATCTATTCTTAGAATCTATTTGGTAACTTAATCGTTCTGAGCATTTTGCGCTACGATCGTGTGAGGGAGAATTTTTATTATTCCAGCAATTCTCAATATATTAGATATTATATCTTGATAACGAGATATTATACCATTCATATGACATTACATATAAAGCCATATTATAGACTGTGTCATTATATCTATAATAATCTGGTGAGGCTGCTATACAGTTTCATTTCTCCAGAAGCTTTACATGAACGCCAGTGACTGAAAATAAAAGTGATCAATAATAGCTGTTAAAAACGCGATGTAGTGCTGAATGCTCTTAGGTAATTGGGTAAACAGTATAAAGAAAAGTAGGGTGTATTATGCAGCACCAAGAAATGTAGCTTTATAAATATAAGGGTTGATTTCAAATAGGCGAAACTAATAAGAACAAAAACATATTAAGGGCTATATCCAGTTTCACTAGATTCCAGGAGGAACCTTCTTTCTCTATATTTTACCTTAGTTCAGTTTTACGAATGGGGGGCAACCCTAGCTTGCACTACCACTATTCTCGATCTATGGCGTATCGTAACGGTTCAGAATCTTATGTCCATAATGAACTGCAGCCAAATCTCGATTATGATGGTTGAAAGCATCTCCAACTTCTTTTGAAATTGGCTCCCAAAGATGACGCTCTTTGACGAGCAAGTACTGGACACCCGTAGAACACATAAGCCTCTGGCTTTATCATCCTGTTGAGAAAGATAGGCTTTACTTGTTCTATTTGTTCAGGTGACCTTTGAGAGAGTCGCACAGTACAAAAGGATGTGTCGCCCATAATAGCAAGCATTCCCCAGGGTAATTTTGGAGGTTCTCTTGAAATGTATCCGTCCAATCTCTGCCTGAGAGCTTCGGAATGCCTGAAGCTATAGATGAGTTATAGTATTTATTTCAACCATTCCCTAACAGCCAACTTATAAACGGCTACGGTGATGGTTTTATTGCAACATAAGGTTGGTCAGTCGCCCTCTGAGGTGCCTCTTTTGTTTCTTCATTGCTCAGAGTTCACACATGCCCTGGCACCCACTTCACCAAAGGTAATTATTGGTAGCCAGTGCCTGTCGCGTTATTCTTTAAGCAACTTGGACTTAACTGTGTAACTAACGAGGGATTTATGACAGGCCTGACTATCGGAACTTGTAAGGTTTCGAAAATTACAATAGCATTTTCTTACACTCTCCAAAATACAAGCTAAAATGGCACATATCTCGGTTAAAGACCGGGGCATATATCCTGTATCAAAATAACCAATCACAGTTTTGTACATATGATCAAGATGGTGGTTTAAGATTCTTGGTTTTATTCTTGTGTTACCCCTTGAAGTAGGTGTACAGAACTAATGTTAACTATTGCACATTTATGGTTTAGGTGAATAAGGCATAAACCGTAATTCTGACCAGAAATTTCACAAAGCATATACTTCATCTTTGCACGTGTTTAGAACAAAATTCATATTTTATATTCGAAAATTTATGGTTAATGGTAGCTTGAATGAAGGAAGCTGTGTGCTCAGCTTCACCTGTGTTATCCTGATGAGAAGAAATATCTATAACATAGAATGGGAACGGATTAGAGCATTCAGAGCATGGACAGCAACAACAATGGTATGCTTTTAAGGCTTTATGGTTATAATATTTGTTTTACGTGATGAGTGACGACTAATAAAACTATAAAACTGTCTAGGCATGTAAATTCCTCTATACTTCATAAAACTTTTATCTAAATTTACATTTAATCCTCTTTATAGAACATTTAAGCCCCTCCAAAGGCTGACTGATACAGTTTTGATTATCTCACTAACATGGATTAATAATACAAACACCAGTCGTACAACATAGGGCGGCCGTTTTCGCCAGTGTACATCATCGACCATGTATTTGTATTTGTAAGAGGGTATCATATGCATTAAAGATGCATAAAATGACATACGCATCGAAACTTATAAACAATAAAATGCCTAGGCATAATGTCTGAGGAATGCCTGCTAGACTTCGGTGCAAGTAACGGGACAGTTTCCTCAGTTAGCGTGGCGTTAGGTATGGGTTATTGCACTTCCCTTTGTGAAGCAAAAGAAAGGAATGTACCGTTTCTGGGAAGTTGTAGAAAGGTCAGTGCCGAGGTAGAATCACGGCAGTCTGGTGAAGTCTAAATTAGGGAGAAGTGTTATCCCGTAGCAATAGGCGTCAAGCGATTTGCGTCGAGTGAAACGCGGCGTGCATCCGACAATATCTAGAATATTCTAGAATATTCGACCAGAGTCTCAGCGGTGCATGGCAGGATGATATGCTCTGAGTGAACCACTTCCTCGTCCAGTAGATCTTTCCGGTATCCGAACGGACTGCTGGGACCGTATTAGAACCACAGTACAGGGAAATGTCCGCTGTTCTGGCCAACCGGTGGAGGTTTCTATCCAAGTAAAATGTAGGGACCCTGCCCTATATACTTTAGTGACTCATTGGGAAGGCCGCCCTCTGTCTTCTCTTGCCTCATCCTTCCTCCCGGTGATGCCCCACTTGGGGGCACAAGGTACAATAGACCAAGACTGTTGGCAGTGCCGGATCCCATAAAAAAAAAGATAAATCTCCGGAAAAATATGTTTACGGGTACATTCCTCTAGTGGTGCCTAACTTACTGAAAACCTGCAGACATCCGGGTAACTCGACGCCAACACAAAAGAGTCGAAGACCTTCTTGCTCAAGAACCCTGAGGAATGCCCAAACTCTCTTTCCAACCACATCACCTACATCTTGCAATTCTTTGTGACACAGATACTTGTCGAGGTGGGCCCTGAGATAATAGTGCCTCCTCAGCCACAACATCTACGAGTACAACGAAGGCAATGGATCGTCGCTTCGAAGCCCGACGGAGTGAGGGACGTTCGGGAGAACACGATAAATAGCACATTGATAGCAAAAAGGGCGCACTATGGTTTTCTTGTGGAAATGTGCTTCAGGTATCAAATATCTATAAAATAATTGAGAAAACAAAAACAATAGGTGGCATATAATATAATAATTAATGTGAAGCTAAGCGATCTATAGATATATTATTTTTAAAAACTTTATAGCATCTGTGTAAGCTGTTCGCAGATATTTGTCTTTGAGATTATATTTGTTTCCGTTCATTTTGTTACCTGCGGCCAGGCTGTATTCCTGTATTCCTTTAGTTGCCATATTCGATATTCGCAGAGCTTCTGGAACGCCCGATGCCTGCCTGGGTGTTTTGTCTAAGTGTAATGTGTGGGTCGTCTCCAGAGTGCGGAGGACATCGACGCGTATTGAGTTGCATAGGGCATATTCTGTTTGTTCTTCTTAACGGTGGTTTCGGACCGTGGCTTGGCCTGGGAGGGTCTTTTGGATTCTTGAGAATAGGCAGGTTTGGTCTGGGAGTAAATAATCTAAATGCAGACCCAAAGTTGCTTTGAATGACACAGTAATTGTGAACTAAAGCATCTCAGCTGAACAAATTGAGTTTTGAGGAATCCCTGTGGACGGGCAGTGCTTTCTCTGTACTGGTCCTGCCGATTTCCAAATATTAGGGTCCGCCCACCTTTAGTTACCCATGTCTATGTCTTGCATTGTTGTCTTGTCTAGCACAACCTGTGAATTTTGGTAAAATCACGGTTTAGAAGTATGGCTAATTTGCGTAAGAATAATCAACCTGCTTTTTGAATTAATTATGCATGTGGACATTCCAAAATTCGTCTGTGGGTGTTACAGCCATTTTGGATGGCTTTTCCAAATAAAAGACAATGCTATTTTAATTTTATATGAAGATCATGTGATAGTAAAGGACTCGCTTGTAGAATGTGAGAAGCCTTTAGTCGAATTTGGTGAACTTCTTGCTGATTCAGAATCCGCTGTGGCATTAACTAAACCGCAAATTAAGGCGCTTTCGGCGCGTCCAACACACCACATACACAGACTACTATTTCGCCAAATAATTTCCTCTTATCACATTTGAGACGCCCTTACCACAGTTGTGTGACAAATTTCTGGCGTACAGACTAAATGTGCGTATGGTTATATTCTTGGATAGTGTACCCTAGCAGTCAAATGTCACTACTCTAACAAATGGACCGGCCAGAGTGAAACTATAAATACGAAATAACAGTTTCGACAGCTTCGGTTAGATTCGACTACAGTGTTAACCGCAGGTGACGTCACAGCATAGTCAACCCGTCCTCCTTCATAAATGCTTGAAGGTCGATATAGAATTCTGCTATACCTACACAGTAGACAAAGAATAGCTCAGTGCGTAGACATCGACCGCAGAAACAAAAAAGAGGCGGTCCTACCCGGAAGACCTACTTTTAATAGACAAAGAATAAATTTACATAAGTTCGGTTTCCCTGAAGGATGCAACTACTGTGCACCGTTCCCAAGTCAACTCTATAGAAATCAGTAACAGCGTACAAGCACGCCTTTCCTCTCCATAAAATGCTAATGATACGTTTACCTATCGTTATAAAATTTCTTCGAAAGTGTATGCCTCCACGTGTAGGTAAATATGGCCATTTTGTACACGTTACTGAACATATAACGAAGGTTCGTAGCCAAATCACTGCAATACGCAAGCCAAATGCTACTTTATAAGTTATTCGCCCAGCATAGGATATTGGTTAGTGAAGCTTTATCTTTTAGCATTTCCCGTAGATAATAATGTCACCTCAGTTGCAGAAAAACTTTATGAAATACCAGGTAGTACGTTTTGAAACTGTAAATTTGACAGTTATCTGTTCCAGGTAAAGCATCTCCAAAACTTGAGGATCCATATTAGTGCATAAAATATTTAAACGTTGTATAATATATCTGCTATTTTGTGATATAATTGGCGTGAATTCGCCAATTATTACACAAAATAGCAGAAATATTATACAACGTTTAAGAATTTTAACTGGCATGTGTCTTTGAATACACAGTTTTATACCATACATTTTCTTTTCTAATTAAATACTCCACGGCATACGCGTTAACCCCTAATTGCGGAGAAACAGTGTCACATTTCATACCATTCAAAATGTTTGTGTTTTTAAAAGCTGTTTGTTAGAAGTGAAATTTGATTCAATAGAATGGTAACATCAACACCCTTAACTGACTTTGAGTATCAGAAAACTTTTGGAAATAAAATTATGTCAAAAATGGCATGTGAGTAAAACATGTAAAAATGTTTGCGAGGAAAGATTGTTTAACTTTCGATGCACACATTAATGAGTTTGGGGCTTGAGTGAAGTGATATTTTAAATCCATTATGTCAACAAAAGTCAGGGTTTTTGTGCTCATAATTAATATTATTTTCTTGAGGAATTAAAATTTTGAAGCGTATACAATTTTTACATCAGTGTGAACGATGCGCGTGAGCTAATCTACCGTAATAAGGGATTATTTATCCTGATAACTTATAATAAGCGTTATTGTACATCAGTATGGTATATATAGTTTGCATTTCAATTGCAATAGGCAGAGAATTCGGTTTGCATAGCTACTATGTTATAATTGCTTTGCAGCAATTTTCTTTCTTCTGTTTTCGAAAAGCTGAGCAGCTTATTACTTCCACGATAATACAAGTATGCTACAGTGATAATCTCATTTATACGTGTTCTATAAACCCTTCTTTTACACTGTAAGGGTTTCAAATTCTTCCTGCTGACTGTGTTGCAGTTAAATGGACATAAGCATATTCATCAAACTTCTAAGGCTTTTACAGCCGGTGTCAATACAGGCTTGTGGGTCGTGGACTACTGGGCTCCTTCTTCTTCCCAGACGTTTCGTCTGCGACTGCAGTAGACGTCTTCAGTGGCGGTAGTAAGGACGAAGTACTTTGGTAGAGGTTTCAACAGCAACTGTACTCGTAGCCAAGAGCCAAGAGCGAGTATGAATCGCCCGGGTGCTCTCGGGCGGTGGGTAGAACGCCAAGGTAACTATCCATTATGTGGATTTACCCGTGCGGTCAGATAGATTATGTCAATATTCACAAGCTTGTGTTGTCGATGTATGATGATGGATATGACTGGCTTTGGCTGGTGCTTCTGGTGGCGACATTTGCATACAAAAGATGGAACACAGTGCCCAGTACCACCTCACTTGGAGCTGCCTGTTCGCCGGATCCGTTGAGTGAGGGTGGGGCTAAAAGTGAGAGGCCAATGGGATCAGTGTATGGGTGATAAGTGACCAGACATATGCGGTGCGGTGCGGGCACTTTTGGCCGTGGTGAGCCTTCCAACCGTTCCGTAACTGTTGCGACTTAACCTGGCGGAGTTTGGATGACCCGGTGGTCATGTTGAGCCATTGTATTGACAATTTAATTGGCGTGAGGTGTGATCTTTGCATACAATGTGTGCGTACGTTCACGCAAGTCGTCCTCAACATAAGCTATGCCGGAATGAGTGTGTAGTACGTAAGACGGAAACCTACGGTCGGTATCATAGGTCATCCTGAGTGCCCTTATCTGCACGGCCTGCAGTCTGCCGAACCCCATACCGCGTATCCGTACAGCATTAGTGGCTGGACGATCGCAGGATACACACGTAGTTTCAGGGATATGGGTATTGTGTAACGGAATATTTGATATAACTGCCTAAGCGCAGCGTGGCCTAGGCTGACCTTTGCTCAGACGTATGGAGTGAAGGTAAGGCCGCAGGCTAGATAGATCTCCCCCAGGCATTTGGCGGATTGAACCCATCATATTCTTCTCCGCCGCAAACATTCGTCCCCATCTTATCGCCAACGAAAAAGCTGTGCCAACAGAAGAGCAGAACTCTTCTGTGGACAAATGGCCGCCCTCCACTTTTCACTCAACCTGCTGATAGCTCGCAGGAGTAACTGCAACGGAGGGAGGCAGTATCAACGTTCTTGTTCTGTGCCAAAATGAGGACGACGTCGGCATATTATCACAGAACAGCGTGGGGTTCTATGGGAAGGTCAGATATGTTGACAGAAAGGAGGAACGGTGACAGTACACTGCCTTCCGGTATTCCAGCCGCTGTGGGTCTGACGGAGGAGAGCTTCCCTTCAACTCTTAAAGTGTGATGCCGGAGGAAACTCGAAATCAGAGTGAGGTATAGGGAGGGGAGTAGTGCTTCCTTGACCTTCTACAGTGGTGCCATATTTTTTCCAAGGCTTCTCCACATCAAGGAGTAATGTGATGGTTTTGAGGTTGCTCTGGAAACCCAGGGCAGCCTTCTCTGCCAGTCGCTGCAGCTGCAAGTTTGTGGAGTGGCCCCGGCGGAAACCGAACTGGTGATCCGGGAGGAGGTGCCTTTCGTCGCAGAGAGGAGTTAGCCGGGATAAGGACAATCGTTCAATGGCTGGCCCGTAGATCACCTGCAATTCCCGGCTACAACCAAGATGATTGCCCATCTTCTCCGTAGTCTGGAAGTATGAATGGGAGTGTGAATGTGTGCGTGATCTAACAATACAACCCAGCGATTACGAGTTAACGCCATCGTTATGTTTCAAAGGAGAACTGCCGCCAATATTACCACTGCAGTTAAAGGTGGTGTATAAATGGGAAAAAAGAAAAAAATGCAATAGCTCAAATACTTTTGAGACGATAAGCAGGAGGCTGCTGGAGCGGTAGCTTGATGTGCAAGGCAAATCCTTACCGGGCTTCAAAATGGAGACCCCGTGGCCTCCTTTCAACATATTGGAAGGTGATGGAGATGGAGACATGCATTGTAAATCCTCGTAAAGTGAATCATGACCTTCTTGGTGAGATTTCGCAGCAAGAGTTCCGTGACACTATCATGTCCAGGGGCTTTACTCCGTTGCAGGTTCTGGATTTAGGTGACCACCTGTCTTGGAGTGAGAATGGGAATATGGATCGCCTCGTGTGGTGGAGGGGGCCCTCATAGAGGTATTTTATCGTCTTGTAAACTCGACGTCCTGTGGGTCTTCCGGGGTTTAGAATTGAGACTCTATATAGTCTGCGAAAATAGTGGCCTTCTCTTGGGGCTCAAACGCGAGTCCCCCTCGAGTGTCATCGAGAGGATACTAATACTGACTTTTATCCTTTCTCAATGATCAGTTAATCCGCCAGGGCTGCTTTTTCGAGAGATCAACATTTTTCATGGCCTCTCCCAGGCTGCAATGCGGTTAGCATGAAGCAGTCTTCTTGCCATGGACTAGAACCGCTGATAGACTGCCTTTATGCTGGAGTGGCGGAAGCGCTGCTGTATCTTCCGGACTGTTGCCTTTGCTTTAAGCAACTGCCGCAGCTACGTCAACGGCGGAGTCCGTTCACGGTCAGGCTCACGATCAGCATCCAGTTTGTGGACCGCAGAGAGGTCTAGATAGAATTGGGAGATTTTGGTGATCATGAAATCGAGCATATCCGGCCTGCTGCGGGCCGCATGGAACTTAGGGCCTCTCGGACCTTTTGGGTTGCCACTCATGAGGTGGTAGAGCCCGTGCCCCTTCTTTTTCGGCACCTTAGACTGCATTATCTTTGTGTATGGCTGGAGCGGTCGTCTGCTGTGATTAGTCTGGGTGGACAGTTCGTTGGACTTGTGTCGATGTAGTTTTGCTATTTGCTGGCGTATGATTGGCTCGGGTAAAGTTCTTTATTTTTACTTTTGCCAGTGCTGTTTGCCATCTTATATTCAGTTTGAGGCCTTCCTCCTTACGATTAATGTAGCTTTTATTCTTCTTTATCTCAATGACTTCACGGAATAAGCGCGAATAGTAATGGGATCAGTATTAGAGAAGCCACTGAGATACAGAAACATAAAAACTACATTAATCGCAAAGAGGAATACCTCAAACTTAATGGAATATGGCAAAAAGCACTGGAAAAAGTGAAAATCCAGAACTCCGCCAGAGCCAATCAGATGAGAGCACATAGCAACAAGTCCAGCACACCACTTACCTGGACTAATCACAGCAAACCAACCTTCCAGTCATGGCCATAAGTACTGTAGCTTACGGTGATTAGGCACCGGGCAGCTAAATTCTCTTATCAGTTACCAAAATATAGAAGCAAACAGGTATGGACTCTAGGAGATAACGACCCTACGAGATGACGTTGCAGTCTTTTCTGACTACCCCGCATGGTTTGTGGCACACGAGGTAACACTGAAATTAATCCAGACAGCAGCGAAACTTGAAATCCATATCAAATCTTTCAAGAGCTTCCTTGGCTTCAAAATTACCCTATAATATTTAAAACTCATAAATACCAGGATGTGAAAAAATGGTTTGCATCCTTCTCAAAATTAGAGGAAATGAGGAACCTCATAATCCTTCTTTACCCTAATACTCCACACCATCCTGCACACGCCAAACTACTTAAACCTGCGGTAAAACACAAAATTTGAGTGGGCATACAGCAGAGACTTTTCGGGCTGTAGACAGCCTGTCAGTACCTCCTCGTCATCGTCGTCATCGTCCTCGCACAGTTACTGTTCTAACAGAATACGAGGACTTTTCAATATGGAATGATCATTTTTTTACAGTCATGCCTTTTCGCATTAAAATACAAGCTTATTATATTCTGTTAGGTTAATGTGAAACAAACACGCTGTAGTAGTTTCATTGTTGGTACTCCTGATTCCCGCCTGTGTGAACCGGGCAAGCTCAGATATGTTCAGTATCGGCTACCACTGTAATGGAGGTAAAATGCGAGGAACAATATGCAGCTTTGAAATTCTTTTTTCGTCTCAACAAATCTTCAGTTGAGGCGTATACACTGTTTTTTTGGGGGGGGGGGGTAATTTACGTCCTCCAACGTTGTCATATTGGACGATGAATCCTATGGGTGAAATAGTGCTCAAATGAGTCCAGGGTCCATAGAGCTTAGAGTTATCCGAGATTCGCCTTTCAGGATAAGGGAAAACCCCGGAAAGAACCTCATCCAGATAGCTCACCCCGACTGAGAATCGAACTCGGGACTTCTTGCACATGCAGCAGACATGCTACCATCTACGCTACCGAAGTGGGCAATACAATGTTACAGGAGGCCAATGGAGAGTCTGTTCTTCCCTATAGCAGAGCTCGAAGGTGGTTTAAACTGTTTAAATAGGGAAGACAATCAATTTCAAAGGAAGGTGGACCCGGTGCTCCACCAACTGCTCTTACGGAAGAA
The DNA here is from genome assembly GCA_030765055.1 of Mantis religiosa. Lineage (NCBI taxonomy): Eukaryota > Metazoa > Arthropoda > Insecta > Mantodea > Mantidae > Mantis > Mantis religiosa. The sequence goes on from CM060950.1 coordinate 98,897,428, forward strand.
AACATCAACACTGCTGCTCCCATTGTGAGAGAGGTTCGCTGAATTAACTTAAGGTCACTTTATGAAATACTGAACATATCACTGGGTGCCACCCGCACGTTGGAAAGATTACACATGGGGCGTGTTTGTGCGCGATGGGTTCCAAGATTGTTGATTCCCGAGCAAAAGGACACTCGCATGTAGGTCTGCATGCAGTTAAAGTTGATGCAATCACTGCTGATTAAACGTGGCTATATCAGTTTGATCCTGAGAGCAAACAGCAAAGTTCAGTGTAGAAATCTCCTTCATCACCACCCCCCCCCCCAAAAAAAAGCTAAAGTGGTTGCTTCTGCGTGGGAAGTTATGGTCATCTCATTCTTTGAGATTCATGGAATGGTTTATCAGAATGTTGTACCTGCACACACATCAATAACTGGACAATACCACAGGGATGTTCTGAAAACATTTCAAGTCCATATCAGGCGCAAAAGAACACATTTCCGTGAAACAGGCTGGATGCTGCACCACGATAATGATCGGCCACATGTTGCCAATGTTGTTGCTGAATATATTTCAAAAATCAACGTGAAGTGCATCCCTCACCCTCCCTATAGTCCGGATTTAGCCACATGTGACTTTTTCTATTCCCTATCTTGAAGAAATGCATTCGTGGGAGGGATTATTTATCATAAGCAGTGGTGAAAGCTGTGGAGGCGATTTTGAAGGATCTCTCAAAAAATGGTTTCCAGCATGTCTTTGAAGACTGGCATAAACGCTGGGACAGGTGCATCTCATTCAGGGGAGACTATTTTGAGAAGGACCATCAAAATTATGAGGATGAGTAAAGGTGCGATTTCAAAAAAAAAAAAAAAAAAAAAAAAAATTGTGATGATTCATTGTTGCACAGGCCTCGTACTTAGACCTCACTACCACCGCTGAAGATTTCTGCCGCAGTCGTGCACGAAACGTCTGGGAAGAAGAAGAAGAAGAAGAAGAAGAAGAAGAAGAAGAAGAAGAAGAAGAAGAAGAAGAAGAAGAAGAAGAAGAAGAAGAAGAAGAAGAAGAAGAAGAAGAAGAAGAAGAAGAAGAAGAAGAAGAAGAAGAAGAAGAAGAAGAAGAAGAAGAAGAAGAAGAAGAAGAAGAAGAAGAAGAAGAAGAAGAAGAAGAAGAAGAAGAAGAAGAAGAAGAAGAAGAAGAAGAAGAAGAAGAAGAAGAAGAAGAAGAAGAAGAAGAAGAAGAAGAAGAAGAAGAAGAAGAAGAAGAAGAAGAAGAAGAAGAAGAAGAAGAAGAAGAAGAAGAAGAAGAAGAAGAAGAAGAAGAAGAAGAAGAAGAAGAAGAAGAAGAAGAAGAAGAAGAAGAAGAAGAAGAAGAAGAAGAAGAAGAAGAAGAAGAAGAAGAAGAAGAAGAAGAAGAAGAAGAAGAAGAAGAAGAAGAAGAAGAAGAAGAAGAAGAAGAAGAAGAAGAAGAAGAAGAAGAAGAAGAAGAAGAAGAAGAAGAAGAAGAAGAAGAAGAAGAAGAAGAAGAGGAGGAGGAGGAGGATTAATAATAAGAAGATGTCCAATAGACCATGGCCCGCAAGAGGCCATAGTATACCTTATATAAGCGTATTTGCATAGTAGAATTAAAGGCGAGCTACCGTCACATTCATTTGGAGCAATGGCCTAATGCTGATTCCTATCTCAGAAAAACTGAAAAATCCTAAATTATTAAACTTAAAAGTTTTGCCTTAATTTGCAGAACAAAATCCTGTCCTTTATTTCCTATTAATTACAGAGCAAAGGTTTGAAGCCCGTTGTTTCTCTTATCTTTTATCCAATTGGTGAAGTAAGTATAACATCGATAATAAACTTGCGGCAATTTTGAAAATAAAAGAAAATGAAGTAATACGTACTGTTTTCACAACACATACATAGTAGTTTGCAGTATCCTTATTATAAAACATGAAAGAATCCCTTCTGTAAATTCACAGAGCAGCTGTTATGGAAAGTATGTTGTAATTGCTTACAGCAGTGCTCCACACTTTGCTAAAAGGCTGAATGCGTGTTGTAAACGTAGAGAAGGAGAACGGTGGAGGTAGCCAGACAAGTTGCCTCGCGGGTATAGCATGTATGTACGCTTGGCTCCATACATGCCGTCACTACAAGTTCGTGAGAAATTCTATGGGCTTTCGTATATAGAGTATAAATAGCAAAAAGCAAGTGGGTATCTGCTTAAATGTTCACACTTTCTTTGGGGTCGCATTTTAAGTGCAAATTATAGATAATTCACATATGTCCAATGTCTTCAACTGGCAAGTGGAATTCTATTTATTTTTTGCTATTTACTTGAAAATTGACACCATTAATATAATAAACAAAGAAACAACTGTTCAAAAGTTCAATATTTAGCTCAATCGGTTTCCCAGACACTATAACTAGATATTTTGAATTGCCAAAAATTCATTTAAAAAAACTATTTGTATTTGCATTTTCTGAGAAGTATGATAATCATATTTTCTGATACTTTAATTAGGCGAAAATAAGTAAATGAATAAAGGAATCATGAAATCAATATTTCAACTTTATATAGTACATTTTAGTTTATATACCTATGTAAATTTTCAACTGAAATATAAGAAATATTTTTTTAAAAAAATAATGCCAAACTATGGGAGAAAAACATGCAGAAAGGGGAAGTGGGTCAACTCAATGCAATTTTAAAGGAGCGAAGGGATAATTTAAGGATGGATTGGATTGGGTTACACTACGGAGGGCATTGTTCCTATAGCTACTAATGGTGCACCCCGGGATGAAGGATGAGGCTAAAGAAGACAGAAGGCGGATGGCCCAAATAGTCACGACTGTGCGGAAGGAACGGTCCCTACAATTGACCAGTTGAAAACTCCCCGGCAGGCCAGTACAGCCGGCATACTTCCACCGTGGTCCTGAAACGGCCTCCCGGAGATATTTCAATCGAAAGAGGAAGTGTTTACTAGGAACAAAGCATCCTGTTATGCAGCGCCGATATGCCAGCCAACACTTCTACCAAAAGAGATCACCAGATGAGGGATGTTGTAAAATAATTACGAAGATGAAATGGATGGACAGTAAATTTGGGGGATGTAATTAATATACGCAGTATTCGCCTGACTACCCGGGAAACTCAGCTCACTTCCCATGGGTCAGGTAAGCCGGCCAAGGGAATCGAAACGATCTCCCGAATCCGCACCACAGACGAAACCGCCTGAGCCATCCCGGTCGGTTAAGCATATCGTTGAGCTCTTAAAAATGACAGATTTAGGAGAATATTTGGTCGAAATGATTGGCAGGTACCTTCAGAATATTTATAGTATATATTACAAAAATAGAAATAATAATATTTACCTAAAATCTCATACGCATCTTTTAGGTCGAATATCAAAATCAATACGCTTCACCCCAGCCATCACACCCCCCCCCCCCCAGTTATATGAGTGCCTACTTAAACCGCTGGTAAAATGCACTTGAAATTGCGAAGATGGCATATATGAAACGAAGTGTACATGATGTAACATGCACCGAAATTAACGTACTATTCAAAACATTTCGTATCAAACCTTCTTTCGAATGCTAAAAGTGTAAAAGCGTGAACTAAAAAAAAAGTGAAAGAAAAATGTTCAATTTCTGTTTATACAGTTTTTAACAAGTTGTATACTGGAAAATGAGAAACATATACGTTCATACTTGTGTATACGTCAGGTGTTATGTTATGCCAGTGATGATGGTAACAGAGAAATGTTAAAAAGGTTTTGAATTTAAACAAAACCATAATTTAGATCCACAAAAATAAGTATTTAGGGTACAGATCAAATGAATATTTGTTCACAAGCTTATGGATCTCCCACATTGGAAATAAATCATTAGTTTATTCAACTGAAAAATAGCCTGAAAAACAGAATTGGTAACGTTTTCCAAAATTTGAATAGTTGGTCCATTTATTTTTAATACTTGGATAACCGAACAGGTTTAATTATGCTATAGCTTCTGATGAAATGAAAAGCCAATCTTGTGCTAATAAGATTTGAAGTTGTATATTTAGCTCCAAATGTAAATTATACAATTTTAAAACTTGTAAATTTAGTTTAAAATGATGGACAAACCTCACTATAAGCCAACATTTTCTTACTCTGTTAAATAGCTACTTGTTGGACTGATAATATGCCGAGAAGTAGTGCCGTAATAGATGAAATCCAAATTATTCAGTAGGCATATGAAGTTTAACCGGGTTTAAACAAAATTCTATGCGACAGAATGAGAAATAAAAGCCAACATTTATGTTACGTTACTCATAAACCTTATCAGCACTTTTCTTGAAAAAAAAAGTCATCCTTTAAAAGGAATATTTTCCTTCTGCTGCCACAGTTTTATGGATAGTAGCTGCGATTGTAATGGTTTGGCTGGAATTAATAGTTCCTATATATATACACACACGAGTGTGAGTCAAATGAAAACCTTAAATTTTTAATAACAAATAGAAATTTCACGCCATTATCCTGTAAGTTGTTAAGTGTGCTACAGACAGCGTGCAGAATGGCCTGTAGGTGGAAGCAACTGTTGCAGTATCAGTATAAAGGTGACCCTGCCACTTGCGACTTGCACCTGGGAAGAACAGCGCTCTGTTATTCGGTTTTTGCGTAGTGAAGGTGTGAAACCTATTGAAATTAATCGACGAATGGTGGTTCAGAACGGTGATGCATGTTTGTCACAGCAGCAAGTCTACGAATGGAGTAGGAAGTTCACAAATGGTGTTACTTCAGTGGAAGATGCTCCACGTGCAGGTCAGGCACAGCGAGTTGTGACTCCACGGAACATTGCAGCAGTTGAAATCAGAGTGAAGGATAGCCACCGAGTGACACTGAATGTCATTGTAGCATGTTTATAGATTAGTCATGGGTCAGCACACCACATTGTGTATGATGTGCTCCAGTTTCACAAAGTGTCTGCAAGATGGGTGCCACGGCAGCTGACTCTTCAAATGAGAGAATGACGTGTTGATGCTTGTGAAGATCTCCTTCGGCGCTTCGAACGGGAAGGCGATGGCTTCCTTTCAAGAATCGTTACTGGGGAAGAAACCTGGGTTCACTTCCACCAACCAGAAACGAAGAGAGCGAGCAAAGAATGGTGCCATCTCTCATCACCAAAACCAAAGAAGTTTCGAACAGAACCATCAGCAGAGAAGGTTATGCTGACTCTTTTTGGGGCAAAAAAGGTGTCATTTTGGAGCATTGCATGCCTAGAGGGACCCCTGCTACCAGTGCATCATACACAGATCTCCTAAAAGATCATCTGCGGCCTGCAATCAAATCAAAGCAACGTGGATTGTTGTCGGTAGGTGTCCTTTTGCAACATGACAATGCAAGGCCCCACACTGCCCGTACAACAGTTGCAACAATTACAGACCTGCATTTTGAATGTCTTACTCATTCACCATACTCACCATACTTTGCCCCAAGTGATTTCCCTATGTTTGGACCACTCAAAGACGAAATGGTAGGAAAGAAGTTTCGCTCCGATGAAGAGGTACCCCATGCGGTGCATGAGTGGTTGCATATTTATGCTCATCCCCTATTGTCAAAATCAACTTTGGAGCAGTTGGTACGTTTCATAGTGTAGGGCACAAGCCGCTACGAAAGTTTGTCAGAAATGACGGTTTATGTCTTTTATAGAACATTTTTGTTTTAATTAATTGTTTTATTTGGCACAACTTTGATCTTTTTCTTAAACTTGCTACTTTCATTACGTAATATAAAATCTTGGCGAGCTCATCCAGTATTATTTCGCATATTTTATACGTAAAAATTATTCATTACAGGACTCTTGTCCATTATGCAAGTTTTGCCTATATATAGATTTCCATTATTGTGGATTTGAATCTTTAACTTTTGGACCGGAAAATAAAGAAAGTTATGCAAGCAAGGGCTATATCGGTTTGAATCCTGTTCCCCACCCCAATGAGAGACTCCGACGATTACATCGATGAAGTTTCTGTATAATATTCTTGCTTCGGAATTGTAGAAATGTGCTTTAAAGTATAGAATTCTTGAGAAATAGCGTGTTTTCCTTTATAGGTGGGGGAGACACATTGCTTGTCATAGATAAAGAGACCATTGCTTCGTTGTGGGTTTCCGTAACTGGCTGCGAATATGTTTGTGCATCAAAGGAAAGATATTGTGACTTTGTGGGTTCGTGAAATGAAAAGTCCAATTACACCACTCAACAATGTTCCTTACTTCCACCGATTTACAGTTTAACACTTGCCGATTACATAAAATTACTTGCTGCACACAGTTACAATTCACCAGTCCGTCCGTTACAATTTCCTTGTACTCGCGGTTACGTAAGCTCCGGTACACATTCACAGTTACGCACAGTCTTCCGTTGCACAACCCTTTCGTTCATTAGCACGTCACTGACTAAATCTTACACCAAGAACTGCGACTGTCTTCTCGCTCACACTCACTAACCAACTGATTGACCAACTCAACACAGCACAACAACTGACTGACTAACTCACTCCGTCTGTCTGGAACCCTCTTTATAGGAATATCGCCGGTTTCTAGTGACCAGGAGAATGTTCCAGACTCCGTAATTTCTGGAACCAGGTGGGCAGAAACAGACGCCCACTGATGTTTTTCCTCCCAACCACTGCCTGTCAAATACTACAAGACAAACGAGGGGAAGGTGTGGCTAATGCGGTCCTCCCCCCTGCATTCCGTTCCCAGCTGGTTACAGGGTGCTCCAATGCTCCCGTTACACTGCTCCCTCCTCAAAGCTGTTCGCCCACGAACAGCCCCATCGTAGCGTGCGAGGCGGTCCAGGTGTACCACCAGGATCTGCCCGGAGTCTGAGCCAGAAGTAGCGCTGCCGTAGTTTGTGAATCATTCGGTTCGCTCCCAGGTGTCCTCCTGAAGTACCGGCGTGCACTTCCTCCAAGATTTCCGGGACCTTGCTCCGGGGAAGTACCAACTGTCCTCTCCGCGCCTTCCCATCGGGTGACTCCCATACCCGGAACAGCACGCCCTCTCTGGTCTTCAACGAGTCCCATTGGGCCCAGTGCGACTTGTAGGTGGCGCTCCTCGGTGCGATGTCCTCCCAGGTTGGCCTCGTCCCTGCGTCCACTTCCCTCAAGAGTGGCCCCAAGTCTGCGTCCGCCAGCTGCTCCCTCCTCAGGCCTGCGCTATCCCAGCCTTCAGCAGGCACTGCCACAACTACTCGGACTGCTGCGGCACGCTCCTCCTCTTCCACTCTTGTGCGCTCGTGGCCGTCCTGGATCTGCGATAGGACACCTCCAATGCAATGGTCGCTGGCGTCGGTGTCCACAATGAAGGCGCCACCCGGTTGTGGGAAACCCAAAATTGAAGCACTGCACAGGGTCCCCTTCGGGTGCTGGAAAGCGTCTTCGGCGTCCTCCGTCCACACATAAGGCCGGTTTTCCTCCGTCAGGCGGGTGAAGGGTTTTGCGATGTTGTCGGCCTTTTCCTCTAAATCATTAAGGCGGTCGTCTACTTGACCCTTCCGTTTGCCCAGGTTCGCGACATCATCCCTCACGCCGGCCAAACGTTCCTCAAACTTTGCGGCGAGAGCCTCGTTCGCCGCCCTCATCTCCGCTGTCAGTTCGGCCATCTTTGAGGTCATTGTCGTGGCCAAGTTGTTGTTAGCCGTTTCTGTTTTTGCAGCGAGGTTTTCATTTGCCGTCTTCATTTGTTTCAACTCGGCGGTGAGGTTGTCGTTGGCCGTCTTCATTTCCATCAATTTCTCCAAAATCCTTTCCAATGCCGCGTCCATGGTTGTAATGTTCGGTGATGTTTTCTTCCCGCTTCCTGACACCAGTGTGACTTTGTGTTATATCCCACTTCTGACGCCAGTGTGACTTTGTGGGTTCGTGAAATGAAAAGTCCAATTACACCACTCAACAATGTTCCTTACTTCCACCGATTTACAGTTTAACACTTGCCGATTACATAAAATTACTTGCTGCACACAGTTACAATTCACCAGTCCGTCCGTTACAATTTCCTTGTACTCGCGGTTACGTAAGCTCCGGTACACATTCACAGTTACGCACAGTCTTCCGTTGCACAACCCTTTCGTTCATTAGCACGTCACTGACTAAATCTTACACCAAGAACTGCGACTGTCTTCTCGCTCACACTCACTAACCAACTGATTGACCAACTCAACACAGCACAACAACTGACTGACTAACTCACTCCGTCTGTCTGGAACCCTCTTTATAGGAATATCGCCGGTTTCTAGTGACCAGGAGAATGTTCCAGACTCCGTAATTTCTGGAACCAGGTGGGCAGAAACAGACGCCCACTGATGTTTTTCCTCCCAACCACTGCCTGTCAAATACTACAAGACAAACGAGGGGAAGGTGTGGCTAATGCGGTCCTCCCCCCTGCATTCCGTTCCCAGCTGGTTACAGGGTGCTCCAATGCTCCCGTTACAATATTAATTACTTAGTGCATCAAGCCTTCCCAAGGATTCTCTCTGAATTGACAGCGAAACCTTTAATGCTTTGTCAAAGGATCCAAAAGAAAAGTATACTTCTTTTCACTAGGAAAGAAAGGACGATAAAAGAAAAGCGAGAGGAAGAAAGACTGTAACAAGGAAAGAAGCAGAAGCAAAGAAGGAAATAAAGAAATGTAGAAAAGGATATAAAATAAGAATAGAAAGGAAATTACGGAAAGGAGTTAGGCTGAGTGGAAGAGAGGAAGAAAAGGAGAAACTTATGGTACTAATTAAGATTTCCTTATATGGATGAAAAATAAAAGAAATGTATGGTAGTTAAAACTACAGGATGAAAAACCTTCAGGGGCTTACATAAGCTCTCAATAAAAAGTTAAATTTATTTACACAACACAATTAATAATCTCAAAGTATCGTAGAACAAGCAGAATAAATTATCTTTTAAACCATTGCTAACAGTGATAAATATGCCTATTTCCTAAACTGATAAGAATGGCCTAGAGTGCTGGTGGCATTGTTCATACCGTAACACCGAGCGATCTATTCGTAATGAATGGCCGTGATCTGTAAGGCATAGATCTCTAAATTACGTCAGTGTTCCAAATTCCACCCGGGCCATTTTTGTTGAGGCTTTTGCAAGTCCTTATAAGTAGCCCATGTCGGGGAGGTACGCCAAATTTACCCCAAATTCCCATAATAGCTTTCCCAGTTAACACTTCGTTTCATGTATTGCCAGTCATCGCCTGTGGTGTATTATGAAGTAACAGCTGGTGCTGAACACTGTTAAAAATCAGATATCTACTGAAACGAAGTCACAGCTCTCCGCAGGTGTGTAAGGTGACTTCATTAGATCGTGTGCAGTTTTATTAACATCCGCACTAGTTGTATACTTTTACAGACCAAGAATCCTAAATACTCATGCACCAATAAAATTAAGTGGAGTTTGGAACAACTTTTATACCCTTTCTAAGCTGAAGAGTAATTACCTAAGTACCTTCTTAATGCATTGCCGTAAAACTATATTAAAATATAAAGAATACTGTTAATCTTACTTGGATTTTTCCTAACTAATAACTATTATAGATACAAGACTTTTAACTGTTATATGACACCTTGTTATGTAATATATTTTAGGATGTAACAGTGAAAAATTATGGTCTTATTTTCCTATTGAAGCAGTGCTCTCTGCTCCCAATAATAAATAATATGTTAAAAGTTAATTAAAATATTTATCAACTATACGTTATGTATAAATGAGATCTTATATATGTTTCCACGTGTTAAAAAAACTTATTTCCCTTGTAAAACTTGTGTTTATTCATTTATGTATGTGCGTGCGTGTGCGTGTGTGTGCGTCTGTGTTCGTATGTATGCGTGTGTGTGCGTGTGTGTCCGTGTATGCATGTATACATGTATGTATGTGTGCATGCATGTATGTGACGTTCAAGAGGTTGCGAGTTCGAATCTCGGTCAGGGTAAGTTACCTGGATAAGGTTTTTTCCGGGATTTTCCCTTATACTGATAGACCAATGTCGTGTAACTCCAAGCTCCATAGACCCCGGAACCATTTGAGCACCATTTTACCCGTTTTATTCATCGTCCGATAGGACTTAACGTTGGAGGACGTAAATTGCATACAAAAAATGCATGTATGTATGTATGTATGTATGTATGTATGTATGTATGTATGTATGTACGTGCGTACGAATGTATGTCAGACAGACTTGAAACGGACCTTGGTTCAGAGGAAGTGTTTCGCTCGGTAACAACGGTGAGAAGAGCCAAAAGATTTTCAGGGTCGTAAATGGTGCATTCTGGTAAAATTCTGACAGCATAAATCGGGTGGATCCTAAATATATATAATATAAAGGTTAGTCCCTTTGAAAGGACGCCATATGCATGCCCTCGACAAAGCAAATTAAAAATACTTCCTGCAAAAATAATAAAAGTGAAGTGATTTCGGCGGTTATGTTCGACCAAAAAGAAAACAGCTACATCACTCTTCCATGTAAGCAGTGGAGGGGGTGTTTTTAGATCCAGTTAAAATAAGCTATATAAAGCTTAATTTTATACAGTGCTGCCGCATACGTGGAGGAAAGACCACGTCTGTCAGCCCAGAAAGGTCGAGCGGAGTTATCAGCAGTCGCATTTGTGGTAGAGAAGATACGTCTGCAAACGCAAAAAGTTTGTGCCCATGTATTTCGCGCGAAGGCTACTACATATAGCCCTTGCACTGTCAATATAATTAAATATTCTTAGAGTTTGCAGCTGAGATAAGTTATATGGATAACTTATAAGTTATATGGCAAATATAGCACGGAGAGAGACAGACACACACACACACACACAGAGAGAGAGAGAGAGAGAGAGAGAGAGAGAGAGAGAGAGAGAGAGAGAGAGAGAGAGAGAGAGAGAGAGAGAGAGAGAGAGAGAGAGAGAGAGAGAGAGAGAGAGAGAGAGAGAGAGAGACCTCACTCACTGCGAGAAATTTGAGAACTTTTACGGCTACTACAGGGAGGAAGAGATGTAGTGAAGGAATCACAGGGGACTGAGGTCTGCAGGCAGACAGATCACATAGACGCCGGGGAGTGCCTAACAATTCCTGACCCGAAAACCGTATTCTTATCTGGATCTGCCCAGAAAGAGCGAGATTGACCCATGAACCAAGCAACCCTCTAGAGTCCACGGAGACCTTTCTTAGCAAACAGCCGAACCACGTGTCCGATACTGGAAGGCACCACGAAACCTAAGGCACATCTGAAACATAGGAAGGAAAGGGAATGAAAGGAAAATGATGGAAGAGAAATCGTGATAAGTGAGAAACTAGCTCTGATTTTCCTATTGACCAAGGATAAAACGAAGCACCCATGATCAGAGTAAGCGAGTACTTGGGCAAATTTGAGCGAAACCGTCTCCCTGGGTGAAGATCGGTATACCTCTGAATCAGAGTGAATTTCTAAATATGTCCTTGAAAGGTTAACTGACTGAAAATGCTAATTTCTGTAGAGGACTTAAGCCTATGTTAAAGCTATTTGGCATAAACCCGAGCGAATAACCTTAGGCTGCCGTTACTACAACATAAAATAAAAGCCCTTAAACGGATTAAACAGACAGCTACAGTTTTACAATTTAAAACCTGATGGAGAAATTCAACAATATAAAGAATGTATAAAAATAATTCCTCCGGGCCGGATTTGAACCAGCGACCTATGGATTTCTGAATTACATGAACCACTACAGTCCACCGCTCTACCAACTGAGCTACCAGAGGAAGTGAAAGGCCAGTGCTTGACTCTCCATTAAGAAGCACACTGATGTGTATATGTTTTTCCTCCCTCACGTTATACCTGTTGGAAGTTTAGCAGATATACACTTAGTTAACTTTACTCTAAAATGAAGTAATGTTAAACTGACATTGTCATTACTAGGGCCCGGATTTTGATGAAAAGTCATCTTTTTTCTGAGTAGTCATAGACGATGCTTATGGGAAACTAAGTGCATTCTGCTTTACCTTTGGACCGGTAAACGTAAGTTCAGACTTTTTCTAGGTTTTCCCAGGATGCGGGTGAATGCCTTGGTGAATTCCATACTACTACGAACTGTGCTTTCTCTCGTTTCCTTTCATTCTTCTAACTCGCATCCTTATGGTTTCCAGGCAAGGCTTGATATTTGGGGGTGTGTGTAGCACGCAGTGGCGGCTGTGCTTTAAGGAACGAAGTACCTCTTGGCACGAAACCAAGAAGCTATAAGCATTCCGCTGCTTTGTGCCGGTCGCCATCATATCTGGCGGCCCTTCATGCTATCTCGCTTCCCCTTTGCTTTCAAAGGTTTAGTAGGTAAAATTTGCTTTGTCTTGGTCTCAGTGCTGAAATTCATTCAGTCTTAAATCCTAACCCCCTATCAAAACAATCAGAATTCCTTAGGCATATGTGCTCGTCTGAAATATGCCACAGAATAAATACCGTTGCTGAATTCCCTTTCAGACAAAGTATAAAACTCTCCAAACAAACATTATCTCCTTTATCATAGAAAGCTACGAAACTATTTTGCTTAAGTACAGTTTTCGGTAAAATACCATTGTCTATTTTTGAGCCTAAAGGTAATGCGCAATGTCCAAAATTATAGCAGCAGCTTATGGCAAAATTAATCAACTGATTTTCGTTCTAAAATTTACTTTCCTCCAATAATTGCATTATATTTCCAAGTTTTCTTGGCGATTGATCATTTTTCCAACGTCCAATCTAAAATATCCTAACGGGACCAAAGGTTCATATCACTTCATGTATTCATCATTCTTTCTCAACTGGATTCCGTTTGTTTTAAGTTCATTTACCAAAAAATATCTCAATCAATCCAGCGATAGACAGATGGAGACCATAGTTTTATTTTACCTTTTCTATAAGGTCGTCTAATTTTGATTTTTGGAATCTTGTATAAGCATTATCACACTAAACCTTCTATATTTTGGGTACAAAACCACGATTTACTGAACAAAACTTTGCTTTGAGGCTAACATTCTTCACATCATTTATATTTTATTGCAGTTTCACCTAATCGTTACCTTATGAAATACAGTGGAATCAAAACTAGTCTTTGTTTTTCCTTTTCAGATAGTCATTAAGCCAGAACCTTATGTTATATTTTCTGTAGCCTGATACCCCGTATACCATCATGGTTTCTACAAGTTTTAAGCTCAAGGAGATGTGCCACTGTTACATAGGTCAACATAAATTTAGGAATCACCACATCCCTGCAAATGTTTGTAAAAGAGATCTGCTTCGATACACAACTTATATGTTATTCATTCGAACAATGTCGAAGTAGATACAAAATACTTTGATGGAATTACACATTATATCAAAATATTCTCTTTGACGTAACCCAATTAAGTGTAAGTGCTTCTCGCTGCCTGTTGAACTGTTGATTATTATATTAGCTGCAAAGCGTGCTGCACAACGCATGCGAAAAATGTATGGGCTGACCATACCTTCTTTAGGTCGTCCAGCGTACACATTTTCTTCCATCTCACTGGACGAGTTAAAAATTCCTCGCATGAGTGCATTTTTGCGAATTCGTGTGAAATACATGCTCCATCATCAACTGCGGTACGTACGAGTGAATGAGCACTGAATATGAAATACCTTCCAAATAAACTCGGAGAGAAAATATGCGTAGCCGTTTCCAAGAATTTATTATACCACTCGTAACTTCTTTAAAACAAGCTAGGAGTGCTTCCAAACTTTAGCCCAATTTTCATAACCTCACTACTGAAAAGGAAAGTGCTTTAGCTGATGGGAGTACTGTGCTGTAAAATGCTTCTGTTTGCTGAGTATTAGGCCGAATAATTCTCTTTCCAAATTTAGTGCTACGTCGCAGAGGATTTCAATATTGTTACCCAAGAAATCGCCAGTTGCTCTTAAACACAACAAATAATTTGGCCGTTTATGGTAGTGGAAACATTACCCCTGAGATGTAACAAGTACAAAACGCCATTGAACTGCACTCAGTACTGTTCACTGAACATGACCCAACTGTATCAACTGTTTACTATTTACTCTCTGCCAGGAAGTAGTCAGAACCTAAATCAGGTCCCTCATACAAAGCGAACATTCTGGAAACGAAAACTTGGGAGCGGAAAAGCTCCATGTGTTCTGAGGTGGACCGACCATTAGGTGCCCCTTGGACCAGGCATCCGAGCGGGTATTCACTAACTCGGGCAGGATATAAATAGCCTTTCGCCGCGATTACAAACGTATGATGCTGACGTACAATGAGCGTAATTAGAAATCGATGGCTACTGTCTGTTTCCCTACAATAATTGAATCCCAAACTCCGGAAAGGAGGCTTACTAATGATGAAATGGCGTAGCATTTATTTACAACATTGTAACGGGATTATCTTTTCGTTCATCTTCAACTAATAAGAAGCAAGCCAACTTTTTGTAAGATCCAAGTCGAGTTTTAATATACTGAGAGTCGCGAGATCTTTTCTCAGGTGTGGATACGGATTTTTGGTGAAAATAAAATTTAGATGAGTCCAATTTTGTAATATATTATTTAATTATATAATACGAACTATGATTCACTCTTATCTATTATAAATATTGAATAACACTTTTTGAATCTTATTAATTTTCCTTTACAATTACAATCCTCGTAACATCTTTCCTCCTTCTCCAGCAAGACACAAGATTCTAACACTTTTTCTAGATTATTGATTTTCTTGTCCCCATAGCAATTCCCACCTTATTTTGTGATTGGCCGATTCACTGACACGTCATCACACCACGTCACACCACGTCACACCACTACTACTTCGGCCAATCACACAACTACATACATTTTTATATATATTTACAATTCCCACGAACACAAAAATACTGTTACAAATGCCCCTCTTCGAAATATATGGAAAATAACCAAATAAAGGAATTAACAATCTGTTTCCATATATTTCGAAGAACAGCCCCAATTAACAATTTCGTTTACACCAATATTACACAACACCAATACAACATACATAAAATATAATAATATACATACATTGGATGAAATATAATAAATGAACATTTAACAACAATAAATTAATTAAAATACAACAATATATTGATGTTTAACAATGTTTTATTTTTATTATTATTTAACACACACATAGTATATATTCAGTATTGCTTCAATTACTGTCAAGGCTTTTATGTGTATAGGGATCAGTATCATTCACTTTAAATGTGTGTGTGTATTTGTTACACAGTCCAGGTTTTGAACTAAAGGCTTTTCTGTTCTTTAATATACATAATTTCAGCTGTTCTTTTCTCGCTTGATCTAGATTGTATGTGTTTTCTAACTTTACTTGTAATATTCTCTGGAATTCTATTTCTTCCTCCACTTGGCTTCCGCCATTCTTATCTTGTATTGTATATAATTGGCAACAATGCTTTTCAAGGTCAGTTACATTATTTTGCAATCCATCAATAATTAAACTCTTCCCACAATTTTCATTTTCCTCGTATTCAATATTACCATTTTCTTGCAAAAGTATATCTTCCACAAAAAACCTTTCATTATTTATATTATCCATATTCTCTTCTTTTCTTCCTTCTTCTTCCAATAATTTTATTACTAATAAATCATTTTCTGTCTTAACCTTCATTTCATGCATTTCGAAATTCAATACACTTTGCCATTCATATAATAAATCATTACCCACAATTACATCTCTTGCCAAATGTGGAATTACCAACGCAATGAAATTGAAATTCCATTCACCTATTCGCCCCTTAATTAATACTTGATATTTAATCCTATCCTTTTTCTTCCCAATTGCAGTACTGCAGTAAACGTTACACACATTTAAATATTCCACTTTATAGTTAGCTAACAGATTTTTAAACAATTCCTCACTTATCACAGTAGAACTGGCTCCAGTATCAATTAAGGCTGTATATTCTTTATCCCATAGGTAAATAATTATCTGAGGTGGGTTAACTAATTCCTTATTTTTCTGCAAGAGAGTGAGCTTATTTCCGTTATCTTCAACTTTCAATTCGCCCTGTGTCATCCTCACCGAACCACTTTCCAGAGCACAAAATGATTTGGTTTTTAGTTTTCCATCTCCCTCTGATTATTACTTTCATTGTTGGTTAGGTTGGTGCTATCGTTTATACTCACATCATTCTCTGTGCTTTGTGTATTTTCGACTCTTTCATTTTGATTACTTCTTTCAAATCTCACACCCCTAAAATCTCTTTGATTTGCACTAAATAAACTAGTACCTCTACCCCTATTAAAATTACTTATTCGCTGATTATTTCCTCGATAAAATCTTACATGGTTTATTTGATCATTTCTTCCAATTCTCGTCGACTGATTGTTATGATAATTCCTTTGCACATTATTTTGAACTCCACTTCCTGTTCCGGGAATTACAGATTCATAAGTTCGTCTAGGATCATAACCTCTTCCTTCAAATCTTTGATTTCTCACGGGTGCCCCGCCCCAATTTAAACTCGTCCTATTATTCCTATTATTTGTAGGTTGTGATTCCTGTCGATTTCTTCCTCGCTCAATATGGAAGTTATTATAGTTACCATCACAGGATGTAGTATCATTAATGAGGTTATGTGCTTCAAATTCAGATAATAATTCAATCATATCAGAGAAATCGATAGGCTTAGCCACAATTAAATGATTTCTGATATGTGGTGGATAATGACGTATTAGCATGTTGACAATTTCTGTCTCAGAAATTTCGGGATTGATCAACTTACTTTTGTTTGCTAATTTTAAGAAATATTCAGTCATAGAAATCCCTTTTTTAAACTCAAACCTACCCGTTGCTAACTCAACTTTTATTCTTCTTTGTCTCTCAGGTCCCCAAAATCTATTTATAAACAGATTTCTGAAAGTACTGTATGTTTCATGTGAAGCCAAAGTTAACCTTAACCACTCAAGAGCATTTTTCTTCAAACAGCGTTTTACTATTACCATCCGAAATTCATTGGGAATTCTCTTAATACGGAAATATTCTTCCAATTCCCTAAGAAATACTTTTGGATTATCACCTGATTCCTCATCAAAACTTGGTGGACTAATATCATTTAGTGAATAATGTACACATTCATTTTGACCTAGACTGTGGAGTTGTGTGTGTGAGGACATGTTCTGTGTGTTTCTGTGATAATTAATATCATTATCTGGACTCACAAAATCACTACATTCACTTACTACATCACTAGACTTCTGATGATTGCTTAATTCACCTGGTAAGTCACAATCGTTTATATTTGTAATTCTAGACATTTCTTTCCCGTTATTTACTTTTCTAGCCTGTAATGCAATTACAACTTGTGTCAATTTTCCTAAGTTATCCTTTTCTTTTTCAAAATGTTCTTTTACCTCTTTAATTTGCAAAATTACTTCTTCTTTTACTTTACTTATCTCATCAATTTGTAACTTTATTTCCTCTTGGTGTATCTTACTTTCATCATGTTGTAATTGCATTTCAGAACAAATTACATTAATTCTTTGTTCTACTTTATCTCCTAATTCTTCTCTATGTTTTTGTGTTATTTCTGCCTGTTGTATCCTAAATGTTTCTAACTCTTTGTTTAATTCCATTCTTATTTCTTGTTTCACAATGTCCTGACCTAACCTAGTTTCCTGAATTATCTCTCTCAACTCATTGACTTCCTTTCTATTCTCATCCTTATTAATCTCTATGATCTGCATGAGCCTTTCCATATTATCCCTACACTCTTTTCTCCCTTCTCTAATCTCCTGTGAAATTTCATATTTTAATTCCTGTTTTAGCTTCTGTAATAAATTAATTTCTAAGTTACTCACATTTTGTGCTACTTCCTGTCTTACTCCTACATCTAAATCATTCATTTTATTAGTTAAATCATTTGCATTTTGTTCTATTTTAGAATCTAAATTACTCATTTCTGATTTTACATCTTTCATTCTAGAATCTAAATTACTCATTTCTGATTTTAAATCATTTGCATTTTGTTCTATTTTAGAATCTAAATTACTCATTTCTGATTTTACATCTTTCATTCTAGAATCTAAATTACTCATTTCTGATTTTAAATCATTTGCATTTTGTTCTATTTTAGAATCTAAATTACTCATTTCTGATTTTAAATCATTTGCATTTTGTTCTATTTTAGAATCTAAATTACTTAACATTCTCGTTATTCTTTCCAACATTGACTCATTATCTATGCTTAATCCTGCATTCTCCCTATTCATTCCTACACTATCAGTAACTTCTCCTTCCACTGTTATTTCTTTTCTACTCGCCATCTTTTTAACTATTTTCTGATTTCTTAACAACATAAATCTACTACTACTACTATTTTTTTTTCACTCACTTAAACCAGTTCTCGTTTTCTTCTTTCTTCTCTCTTCTTTCTTCTTTCCTTTTAAATTCCCACGGAGCTGCACGATGCTTTAATCTCCTCTTCTTTATCCTATTCGAGCCCCACACGTTGCTGCGCCATTTGTAACGGGATTATATTTTCGTTCATCTTCAACTAATAAGAAGCAAGCCAACTTTTTGTAAGATCCAAGTCGAGTTTTAATATACTGAGAGTCGTGAGATCTTTTCTCAGGTGTGGATACGGATTTTTGGTGAAAATAAAATTTAGATGAGTCCAATTTTGTAATATATTATTTAATTATATAATACGAACTATGATTCACTCTTATCTATTATAAATATTGAATAACACTTTTTGAATCTTATTAATTTTCCTTTACAATTACAATCCTCGTAACATCTTTCCTCCTTCTCCAGTAAGACACAAGATTCTAACACTTTTTCTAGATTATTGATTTTCTTGTCCCCATAGCAATTCCCACCTTATTTTGTGATTGGCCGATTCACTGACACGTCATCACACCACGTCACACCACGTCACACCACTACTACTTCGGCCAATCACACAACTACATACATTTTTATATATATTTACAATTCCCACGAACACAAAAATACTGTTACAACATTAATACTATCTTGTTAGCTTTAGGTTAAAAGGCTTATTTAGCCTGCAATATATTTAATATTTCATGCATTCCAATACAAGAACCACTTATGTTTAAAAACTATTATTTATTAGACACAAGTAATAGTTAATTCATTGACTATAGTTAGGTCTCCTAGTTATTGACCCTATAGTGTGAAAAAATGGATCGCTATGAGAACGGAAAGGGAAAGTAAAACTCGAGGATTTCAACTTTTAAGTTGTACTAATTATGTATTATATAATTATATATATCGATCTATATAATGTTTACACAAAGAGATTTTGAAACATTTATTTCCATTTTGCCCAGAATGAATATAGGGTGCCTTTATATGTCATAAATGTAAAAAAAAGAGGTAAAAGATTGAAAATATGTTAGTATTTAAGGTTACTGGGGACACATAGCTGAGGATAATCAATATGTAGACAGAAGAAAGTTTGATGTCAGTAGCTGATAGAAATAAATATTATATAGGGCCCAAATACACGGCAACCACTAAGTTTGAATCCATGGGCCCCAGAGAATGCAGTAACTCAGTAGCAGTGTCTATATAACAACGGCAATAATAATAATAATAATAATAATAATAATAATAATAATAATAATAATAATAATAATAATAATAATAATAATAATAATAATAATAATAATAATAATAATAATAATAATAATAATAATAATAATAATAATAATAATAATAATAATAATAATAATAATAATAATAATAATAATAATAATAATAATAATAATAATAATAATAATAATAATAATAATAATAATAATAATAATAATAATAATAATAATAATAATAATAATAATAATAATAATAATAATAATAATAATAATAATAATAATAATAATAATAATAATAATCATGATGATGATGATCATGATGATGATGATCATGAAGATGATGACGATGATGATGATGATGATGATGATGATGATGATGATGATGATGATGATGATGATGATGATGATGATGATGATGATGATGATGATGATGATGATGATGATGATGATGATGATGATGATGATGATGATGATGATGATGATGATGATGATGATGATGATGATGATGATGATGATGATGATGATGATGACAGCGTTATTGTAAATTAGAAATATGAGATTAACGCTGTAATAAGGGCTTGGTTAACATGTGTCACTTTGCTTTCCATTTTTTACATTGTTCTTCTAAGTAGACACGTATGCGCTCAGTGCCCTGCAGTCTCATTGTTAAATATTTCGGCTGGTCGATTGGTAAATTCATACTAATAATATATTATTTAGAAGCTACTGATTGACAGGTGTCACTACGTGCCTACCCACATAAATATCGATCGACATATGTTTAGCAAGTGTTCATTTTTATTGTGCCCTAAGGTTGTGCACGTACACAAAAATTCATCCAACGAAGATATACAATATCAAATTCATCATTATGTATGTTACTGACTACAGTAGGTCCTTATACTTCCGGTGCTAAGTCTTCAACGGCTAAAACAATGAAAAGAATGATGTGGCGTTAATTCATCTAGCAGTTTTATTACTGTTAGTTATGTATCATAGTAATGCAATGCGTGATAAACACGAAATGCACTTCAATCTGAATATCATATAACATAAACCAGTTAGGGTGGTATTTTATTAGATATACTTATTTAAAGGAATTGATGCTTTCATTTACATCAAAAGGTAATATGCATTTCATTGCCACCATTTGTTATTTGCCATCACACTGAATACATGTTGCACAAACATATGAGCTGAAAATACCTATAACTTAGTTACTGAGAAGAAAAAGGGACATATTAAAGTATTCCAGAACAATGGTAAAATGCCCATTGGAACTCGAAACACGCACTCGTCTATAGGAAGTCGGTAATGAAAGAAAGGATCTCTTCCTGTTTAAGACAAAAGATGAAGGGTCACCGCAAGCTTAACCCTGGAACGTTACAGTGAAATAACAGGCGAAAAATGATACTTAAATGAGCTCAGGAGGCAACAAGGAAGGAACAAGAATGTATAGTACTTGACCCGCTGCAATGACTACCTTGTGAACGACTAATGCGACTAAACAAAGCACTTAGGTGACATTAATTCTGCTCAAGCACTCTGTATATTTTCCAGAAGTACGTCCTTGTCTATCCCCTATGTTTGTACAGCATTATAGAGAATGCAATACAAATGAGCAAACCTTCACTAATTATTCACAGAAAAATCAAGATGTGGTTCGTTTACTAGGAAATGCGTTTCTGACAGAGGACATTGTAATCCAGCCTGTGGATAGCGAGAGAGAGAGAGAGAGAGAGAGAGAGAGAGAGAGAGAGAGAGAGAGAGAGAGAGAGAGAGAGACAGAGACAGAGACAGAGACAGAGACAGAGACAGAGACAGACAGAAGAGAGTGATTTGGTAAAGTAGTATCTGCCAGATAAATGTGAGTCCATCAGTTCGTCTGTCATTGCCATCATTGGTGGGTTAGTATGGCAGATATAAAAATCCTGTTGCCGAAGCACATCAGAAACTCCTATAGTAGAAGTGACGCATAACTTGTGTAAACCACGAAATGGCTCTTGCGACCGTTTTCTATGTCGCGACGAGTGTGGGAAACAGGAGCGCCGTCAGTTGTTTACACGTATTACATCTTCAATTTAGTCACCTTGCATTTTAAGCTATCATACGATATTTTAAGTGTGGCCTCCTAACACTACATCGCCTCTTTCATTGGAATGTTAAAGTGGGATTAGTGATGAGGCATATAATATTTCTCTTTTACATCAGAAGACCAGAAATTTGCGGTGTCTCTTAAAAGCTTAAGGATAAGAGTAAATGCTTTCGGATATTCGAAAATCCGAGCAATAATTTTCATTAAATATATCTGTCGTTTGATTTCATGTACTCATGCATTGTAATTCTCTTTATTCTTGCTGCGCTTGAACTAAATATATAACGGTTAAGGACGGTTGCATGCTAACTATAAAATCTAATATGTTTATAACGAGTTTTAAATGTATTAATCATTTCTCTAGTTCATATATACATTTATTTCTCAAACCCTCTTAGCATGGTAGCATCATAGTATAATATATCAACTTGCTTATTTAGACTTTGGCTATTTTGTTCCGTGTTTGATAAGGTTTATTTGTTGCCTAAACTTCTTATGGAATGTCTTATTTATTAAACGGAACTGGATACAAAGATGAGCCTTATGGTAGGATTAATTTCATAAGCTATAAAAATTCTATTGGGTAAAACTCATTACGTTACTTTTATACATTAAATTCATTATTATTAATTACTTTATTATTTCCAACTTATTGTAATCCAGATAAATACTATATCTAAATCTTCGTTCTTAATTTAATTAGTATTGCAAAATTTGTTCAAATCTGATGAGATCAATAAGTTCAGAGACTAATGTACAATTCATTACAATATGAACATTAATTTATATGTGGTACAAATGAACAGTCAACATTAATTTATATGTGGCACAACTTTTATTGGTTCGTTTCCTTTTGCTTTTATTTTACGTTTTTTGCTAACCTGCGTTACTTAAACATAATTCTAACCACTGGAATGAAACCGTTCTTTGCTTTCCCCAGTATATGGCCTCATTGTCGAAGAACAACACTAGAAACCAATTTGTCCATGGTCTCACTAGTTAAGAGTGATTACGGCAATTGTTATTCAATGTTGAAGCTGAAGTGAAGTATAATATAAACACGAATGTCGAGAACTCTTTCTTTTTATTCTGTTCTCTAACATACTTAAACGTTGCATTTTGATTCTACATCACGTTTCGTTAGCGTCGGCTTGTTAATGTCACTTGATTTTGTAAACAGGCATTCTTCGACAACATTTCTTCTTAAAGATCATATTATGTTGTATTAATTTAGTAATTTCTTTTGACTACCAATTGTGAAACTTTCAAAGAGGTAATGCTCAAACTACTGCTTCATTTCGCATTTATTTTAATATGGTTAACTGGTTTGTTTTTGTGTCCCCGAATTGTGTCACACAAAAGACTGAAACATAGGGGGAAGTCAAAGTTATATTATTCAAATTTGGAAATATCACAAATAAAATACTACTGCCATTTAAATGAATTGGCCACCTCTGTACATGTCTGTGCACATAAGCCACCAAAGTTCAAATCTCATATCAACTTCTCTTTGCTTTCGACGTGAAGGGATATTAAAATAATTTCCCATTCTAGCGATAGATGGACACGTTTCATTTATTTTGCAATAAAGGTTTCATATACTGTGACTTTCAGTCTACTTTTCAAATGCTACTGCGATCTAGTGGCGTAATGAAGTACGCCCCTGGAAGCCTCCTCTTCCGGATTGTTCAACCGGTGGCGAGTCGAACACAATATCGCTCTGTTTTCTTTTGGCAGCACCACAATCAGGAGCCTAGCTGCTCCCATTAAAATCTCGTAAGCAGTGTGAGAAAGAGCGTGTTGCATTTAACGAATAGATAGGACTGGACACTGCCATCTTTACGGCGACTTTTTATTCCTCTGAAGGCTTCGGTGGTCTAGGATACTCATTATTCTGCGTCTTAAGAGTGCAACAAGTAATTGCTATATAGAGCGTTTACTAAAATATCAAGGGGCGGATTATCATTAAGGGCAAGAGGGGCCGGACCCCATTGATATCACGCAACTTGTAGGTGTTTTTTATTTGAAGAAAGAATTTATTTTATATTTTATTTAATTGAAATAATCATTGTAAATAATAATTTATTATACCATAATTGTTAATTGTCACTGAAGCTTGCAATCCGCGGTGTTGCACACAACCGCGCCAGACTCCTTGTCGCGAAACAGAGCATTGGGCCAGATTCAGTTGCGCCTGCGGTTATTTCTTTCCCCTCTACACACATAGCCAGGCAGGTGTCTACTCGCTCTCCTGCTCTCCTCTTCACACATCGCTCATAGCAATGCTTGGGACCACCAAGCTGCTTTCCGTTACATTCATGAGATTATTTTTGGAAAATCTTAATTGTTTGGTAGACAAATTAATGTAGTTTTAAAATGAATAGTCCTTTTCATTCATTAAATGTAGGAGAAAAACTTGAAATTAAACGAATAGCCGCACATCCACCGATAAATTTTATATTTGCGAAACAAGATGTCAAAAACAGAGGAATTTCTGTAAGCAATAGTGCCTAACTTCAAGTGAAAGGAAAAGAAATTGTCTTTTTCTCTTACTACTTGTTATTTGACGTGAAGAACGAAAACGAGGGTTTTAAGGATCTGGAATTTTTGTATGAATGAATTGCAAAACACGATGCAAGTGCAACTTATTTAAAAATGCCTGAAAATTTAAATTATTGGCAACTGTAAACATTGGTGCTCAGATTGAATCTGTACATAAAATATCAATCATGAAACACAACAAACTACTCTCTAAATATAGACACTTACTGAACAGAGCGTGTAAAATTTTGAGGAACCAATGATATAGCATTGGGGCGTCATGACAGAACGCAGGAAACGGCAAACTGTAGCAATTTCTTATATTTGCTACCTCTTCTCGATAATCTCGATAGTATGTTAGATCACCATCTCAACAGTACCAGTACTGCAGAATATAAATATACTTAATATACTATACAGGAAGAACTTTGGATTGAATGCATCAGGTTCACATTCCGGAATTAATGAGACATAAATACAGCTGATTATGCTTCTGTACAGGTGCACAAAATAATTGAGATAGCTTGCACAGTAAATCTGTGATTGTTTTGCGAGAGATTTAAGGGTGTAAGATTTCTTTATGTGAAGAGATTCATAATCAAATTGCCAATGGTCTAGGTTTTGTTTTAATAAAAAAGTAAATGAGTGATACCCATGAAGGTATTCAGACTTTGATGCAGGACCCTTTCCTTTATACCAGTTATATGCACTGCTAGTCTCACCAATTAATTTTGGATGGTCGCGCTCGGCTGAGTGTTAGATCTCTCGGTTCTCCCCAAGGCAACTCGGGTTTTATCCCACGTGACCACAAATTGAGATTTGTGGTGGACAACACGGCGTTGGGGCGGGTTTTCTCCGGGATCTCCGGTTTCTTCCACCATCTTATTCCACTGCGCTACATCTTCTTTTCATATATATCAGTGTCAGTCTGTGGTGCCGTATGTATTAAAAGCGGGCGTTAAACTCTATAAATTACACACCATTAAATTTGGTTATACGAAATGCTTATTCCAAAAACATAAAATCACTTAAGTTGTTTTTCGCCAATATTGGTCATTTTACATTTTACTCTTTTGTAATTTGCTTCAAATTAAAACCTCGTCATCTCCTTCGAAATGTTATAAAAATGCACTGTCATTGATTTATCATAATGATACATTATAAGATATCCATTCAGTCAATGAACTCCTCGGTATTTTCATACACAACACTCCTCTGAGGAATCATTTTCTGAGGTACACAAATCGCTGGGGGGAAAACACGTTATCCAGATAACTTACTCTGACTAAGATTCGACCTCACCACCTTTTAAAGCTACCGAGGTGGGTATCACCAGAAGAACAGACGTGATTAACAATGGTGCAGGTAACAATGTCGCTTGGGGAGTTTTATTTAATTTTTATTATTAGTTATTTCATGTTAAAAATGCACAGTGTTGTGCCTCATTTCTGCTATTGCAATATTTTTGGCAGCTCAACTAAGGCTAAGCTGTTTTAAAAGTATAAATCTTCTCATCTGGTCCCACCGAGGAAGGTGCTCATGAACCGCCACTGATAACCACTACTATGCAAGAGATACCAGGTGACTCAGCGGAGTCTTTTCGTTTGTAAGGTAGGCCACCCATCAAACGGCATGTGAGCCTTAGTCCAGTTTTGCATTTACAAACTGTATTGCTTGACGTTCTTAGAAAGAAGAATGCGCAAAATTCAGAGGAATAGCGGTTTATGGGACAAAACGTACTGCTCGCTAAAGTACACCTCAAAAACATACGACTCCTTTCCTAAGAGCGAATTCCAGTTACCAGGCGATTTTACAAACCTTTTATTAGAGTATACATGGCAAAGTAATGTAGTAAACTCCTCGGAAATAATGGATATATCATATGAGTACACTAACTACGTCAGCTAAAAAGATAATGTGGTATTCTTGTACTTAGAGCAGGGGTTGACTGCCAAAAATTTTGAAAAAATTAGAGACACGCCTCATCCAATTATGGACGCGTACAGTCAAAGCGGACATATTATTAAACAACGGTTTATTTATATTTTTGCTTAAACTACGTCTCGTGCAACTTAATTAACTTGCATAAGAGCTTTTTCCATTTATGTAATAATATTAAAGCACTCAGCAAATGATGAAAAGTATTATAAAAGGCTAAATCAAGCACGAGAACTCGCGAGGTGCCAAAGGTATAGCGCCAGGCATACAAGTCGTACTACTGAACCCAGAACCTGCTTTCAGGCAATTCTCGAAATAGCTGAAGGGGATTTTGACAGTCATCTGTGTCCTAAACCCGAATGCTACAGGTTCGAGTCTTATCATTGTGATTCTTTTATATTCATAAAAACTTGGAAAGTGTGTTTATAATAACTTAATTATAAAGTTCCTGAAGGCGTGCATTACCCAAAAAGTCATCACTTCGAGCACTTGCTTCTTTAGAGGGGTCGTGTTCCAGCGACGTCAAACATACCAATTTGAAACGACATTTTAATAGCAAAATGATTCTATATCTGCAAAATAGTGTTTAACTTCCATGTTAATTTCTAATACTGTAATTTTCATGTTTTCTGTGTTCAAATGTGTATAAATTATACTTATTCTAATTTCACCTAACTACAGGCGTTTTTAAACAACTGTCTAACTGTAGTTTTTTTTTTTTTTTTTTTTTTTTGTAATTTACGTCCTCCAACGTTAAGTCATGTCGGACGGTGAATGAATTGGGTGATATGATGCTCAAATGAGTCCGGGGTCAAAGGATCTTAAAGTTACCCGACATTCGTCTTTGGAGGCTAAGAGAAAACCCCGGAAAAAAAACCTTATCCATGTAAATCACCCTGACCGATATTCGAGCTCGGGACCTCTTGAACGTGAGGCAGACACGCTACCATCTGCGCTACCGAGGCGGGCTATCTACTTGTAGTTCACCAATAAAGAAACATAAAAAATTCCACAAAACATAAAACAATTGAAATTAAAAATAATAACAGTTTTCAGAATAATTGCAAATTGTGAGTATTACAAGGTAAAAAATTAGTGTACCTATACAGAGGTTTCAAACCACCGTCACAGCAGATAGATGACATCATAGTTTTGCGCTAGCTCCAACTGACCCACCTAGTAGCGTGTGAGATATACATTCCGTCTACCATATAGCATTCGCTGGTTCCAGTGACGTGTAAACGTCAGCTGTCTAATTACAAATATATTGCAGGCGATGCGGTAACATCTATATTAGTACTAATTTCATCGAGTGTTTAACATCCATAATAAATACGCGGGTGGAACCTCGTAATAGGTTCGATGTTTTAATGCTGGACTATAAAATGCGGATAATATAAAACTCGAGAATAAGCGGCAGCTGACTCACCCGGTATAATGAAGAAACAGTTATATGCACGCTGTATCCTGTCTGGTGGTGTTACAGCGTTCTGTTTCTGAAAATTTCATGTCAAATTATAATTTCAATTTCTGGAAAACTATTAAATACTTTGTGCAGTTTCAGCATTCAGTATGGTAAATAAATTCCTTCGTTTTGTTGTAGAGCTACATTAAAAACATTCTGTTTACCTCCAAACCTATTTACCCCATTTTATACGCTTGAAAGGACAAAGAATTGTAGAATATAATGGGTTGAGTGTTACGTGGAATGGGCCTATTGCCAGAACGTTTTTGCTTGCCAGAATAAGCCAACGTTCGTTATTTGAATGTTGTGGTATAGCGTGTGGTGTAACAGATAGTAAATAAAACAAATGGGTAATTGAATCAATCTGATCGGGTATTTCGGTCGGGCAATGTCGCTTAATTACGTTGGATCACAAATCATCCTGCAGCAATAATAATAAAATGGATGTTCCAAGTGCAGATACTATGAAAACTGAAATTGGAACCTGGGATATCATCCGTGTCCAGTTATCCCAAGCGGAAAGTTAAAAGGCAGAAAAATCCGGTGGACGTGTCACACCAGATTTTTTTTATTGCCTCATACATTCTTGTTTCGGGCAGTCATTCATTCTTAAGGTAATGCATACGTGACATTTGACAAAACACTGTGGAAAATTATCAAATTTGCGCTTATTTTTAGTAAAATTACATCTAACCCAATATTTAAAAAAAATGTATCACATTTTACCACTTCACGCATTTAAACTATCAGTTAACTGAAACTATAAATTAACAGGAGCATAATTATCAAAAGACACGCCCAACACGACTGTCGCAAACCTCTTTAGCATATGCTATTATCCAGTACTTTCCACACGGTGAAAAAATTATTATTGATTTGTTAAGGACCTTCAATTTTTCTTTTTAAATTAAATTAAAGAAAATGCCGATATACTTATTAAATCGCTGCTTCAATTTTGAAAAATATTATATCAATTTTTCGAAAATGAGAATTTTTAAGGGTGTTAATTTTTCAAGTGCAATGTAGAAGTTCTTTGTGAACTCATTTACGCTAACTTTGTATGTATTAGTTAAAATCTTTAAAAATGCATCTTATATAATTTATTTATTTGAAGGCTGAATTTACAAAATAAAAACTGGTATTTAAACATAAGTGCAAGCCATAAAATATTGGCGATATTGAGTGCAATTAACTATCATAAATTACAAAAATCTATCTTACACATTTAACGCTAGAGAACGTCAATTACAAAAAAAAAAAAATCTCACACACTCTGAATCTTAAAAACTTAATAAATTGTATTACCTTAAAATTGCAATTCCAAACTGATTTTTGCATTTCCGTTCGGGAAGCTTCAGATAAGGCAAGATGGAACATATTTTAGTGTACTTCATAAACAATGTATAGTTAAATGAAATATTTTATACCTTACATTCAGCTGAATTTCCTACAAGTTATCCTAGAACTTTTTTGGTCGCTATGTGATAACTTTTAATTTCCCTGCTCTTAGCATGACTAGGAGAAAAATTGATTTTCCACTTCAGGAAAGTTTCTTCTTCATTTTTACCTTATCCCTAGTCTACTACTTATCGGGTGTTAGGGAATTCTTGTTCCTCTATCCCTTAAGAATACTGTCACGTGTATGGTTGTGGAATACTTAGGAACATATCACATTCTAGAATCTTAATATTCAATGCTCCGTTCTTGTGAGTGACTCGTTTGCACATTCCTTAATTCTGCTGACCTATTAGAACAGTATTTTGGCAGATTTCTTATGAATTTAACTTATGACCTGTATCCTGTCTACTCATGTCGGCCACGTACAAGTGGCCGGACGGAACTGTGCTGAGTAAAATAATATGAGTCGCGTGGACGCCGAATTTTAATTAGGATATTTTTGAGGAACCCGATCTTGTTCAGCCAAGCCTGGGAAACATTGGTGCAGCTTCTTTGGCGTGAGAATGCTGAATTGGCAATATTTCTCCATATTAAAAGTAACAGTATTTAAAACCTTCCTATTTTGGTAATCATGGGTCATTTTAGTCAGGGTCATACTGGGGAGTCATGCTGATCTTGGATGAAGGCTCGTCATCCCACCCTCCACTGATGGTTACTCTACACGTATCCTCTAACCATAAACGTCTACACAACCTCAAGATAAGCCCGTACGGAACTTTAATATAATGTAACTGTTAACAATTCTTCACCCCTAAGTCTCCTCTAGAGCTAGGGAGTGTATTGAATTCAGACTTAATAATTATATTACAATATATTTGCGTATTTTTGAACCCTGTGTTGTCCCTATTTATCTCTACTTATCTCTAATCTAGCTTCCAGCTTGCTCTATGATCTGCTCTCTTATCCTTCCACTTACGCTCCTAGTTACATAGTAGATTGTCAAGCCTGTAGGTGGACGCATCTTTAAGTGTATACAATTATATTCGTAAACTTATGGTACAGCCTCCCGCATTACAATTTACTATTCGTAACATTTGGTGGTGTCGCTTTTCCCCGTCGTTATTCGTAATAAAACTCTATGACTGAAATCTTGAAATCCTGAAGTAATAACAGATTGGTACCATAATTATAACGCGGTGCAAATATGAAACAGCCCAAATTTTATCAATTGAATTTTGATATTTCGAGAATTATGATCAAATATATTTAGTTTTGTTACATCACCATAAAAGTCCTCTGCAACAAAATAGCTTAAATTTTGGTGAAATAGTTTAACAGCATACTCCCAATTCATTCCTTTTTGAAAGTGCCCTAGGCTTTTCTGTGTTTCAGTAACTTTAGGCTCCAGAAATCTTTAAAGCTATGAATATGGTTTTGCTTTTGCCGGAAGGTTTTGTGCTTTGAAGTGAAGAAAGTTTGCTTAAATTAATCTCACAAAAACCAGGGTAATTTTTATTCACTGTGTATCTATGAACGAGTCAAGCAAATTTAATTAATCAAACACTAAATCTGAGATGCAAGGAGCATCTTCCATAACGGAAAATGTTGATAATTTAATTAGCAAGTAAACAAGGACGAAGAATCAGAATTCATATCTAACACTAGCCATAGCGTAAGTTTCAAACTCAATTAGAGCATTTAAAAATGTCATACGGAGGTTCTCTAAGCATGCTTTAGATTCAGAAATGCTTACACTATTCTATAAACTAAAATAGGAAAAGGTGTTTTTTAAAGTTTCATTAAATTTTAGTCACATATCCTTAAGGTCGTGTCTGAAGAACCGAATCTTACGATGTGATAGAGCACCAGGATGGGTGATCAGCCCCGAGCCTGGTGTTAGGGTGACAGAAGTGGAAGTTGTATGAGAGCGAAATGAGTGATAGAAAAGTTGGTGATGGAGAAATTTTTGGAATGATGGAGGGAAAAACCGCAGATTTCGGAGAAAGCTCTCCCCAGCGACTTGTCCACCACAAATCTCACGCTTGAGGGCTGCCTTGTTGAGAGTCGAGTGATGTAACCGCCAAGGCGTGGCCTGAGGAAGGTTTAAGTATTTGAAAATTAAAACAAATAATAAACAATATCTTATAAATGTTGAAAACCACAAGTATTGTTTGAATAGATTGATAACTTTAACGAGTTGAACGTTTTCTTGTAGTAAAGACTCTCCTTCTGTTAGGTAGACTTTACCATTACTTTCTTTATTTACTCTCAAGTACGTAGTAAAGAAAGCAAAAAATAAGGGAATCTACGGCAGTAAAAAGAGCAAGAGCAACTACAAATAAAACTGCAGTTTAAATGTCCGAAAGGAAAGAATAAAGAAAAAAAGAACGGAGGGTTGTGATATAAAAGCAAAAATGAACATTGTTATCCCGACTGAATAATTCTTTGTCTACATGCTTACTCCACAAATAAAACGCTGAATACTTCTCCTTAGTTTTATGATTTCTCTTTTATATTTGTCGTGAAATTATATGCTTCAAATCTAATTGAAGTCCTTAACCCGTAACTGGTGAGCTAAGCTTTCTGAAACGTATCAGGTGAGGTGGGGTTAGACAAACCCCAGAACTTAATTAAGGCTGACAAGGAAATAGCTATAAATATGAATACAATACTGAAAGGGAATTTGTTGGAAAAATGTCATATTTGTTGGCAAGCCATAACAAACACCAATCCTAAACGGTTCGCATTAGGGCAATGTAAATAAGAATGGAAAAAATGCAACACTTTAGTT
The DNA here is from genome assembly GCA_030765055.1 of Mantis religiosa. Classification (NCBI taxonomy): domain Eukaryota; kingdom Metazoa; phylum Arthropoda; class Insecta; order Mantodea; family Mantidae; genus Mantis; species Mantis religiosa. The sequence continues at coordinate 98,929,229 of CM060950.1, forward strand.
CTTTGAGCTTTTCAGACAGAAAACATTTCTAAACCTGATAACTTCTCATAAAATTCCATCTAGCATGATGAATATAATCAACTATTAACATTTTGTTTCGCTGAGAATACGTTTGAGCACTTTTGAAAATAGGTTACTTGGCAAAATTTTCACACATGTTCAATGCACATTTTGAACACATCGGAGTTTCACACTCAGCACAAGTAATTCGTGTCTTTCTGTCTTTGATTCTAGGACACATGACACATCTTACTTGTTTCTGCAACTTTTGCGTGACTGCTGTCAGAAGAGTTTTGTTGTGCATACACCCTATGCTTTGAAGTAACCTTCGAGGCAGTAGGCCGTTTAGGAATGTTACATTCAGCTGTAGCTCAATCATTTGTCGGGCTAAAGACTTCACAAAATCAAGTCTGCTTTGGTCAGGATTTCCTGGAGACAACTTAAATATAATGTAAGCATTGACTAGGCTAATATTTAACAGTGTAAAGAATACAACCAATGGCCAGTGGTTCGAAAGTCGGCTTGTATAATAATTTGCACACTTCTCATTCAAAGCATCAACGCCTTCTTTAGTCTCATTATAAAACTGTACGATTTCTGTTATTTTTTGTTACACTGCCGGTATATATTTTATGGTACATAGATGAGATAAGCATAATGGCACTGTTTTTCTTTGGTACAAAATATATCAATGTGAAATCATTTGTGAATCCATACATGACTGAATTTTCTGGTTTATTTCTTGAGGGAAGAAATTCTGTAGGTATTTCTCGTTTGTTCTTTTTCATTGTTACCAAATATATCGAACATACGTTTTGCAAGTCATAGACAAGTTCAACGGATTTAAGCTTATTGTCCGCTGTCACATTACGGTTTGTTCCTATGATGGGCTTCACAAGACGAAAAACACATTGTGTTGCTTTGCCAAGCTTTCTTTAATTTTCTGAGAGATGACCATTTGAATTTCTCTCTACCATCAAAGTAATTTTTCTCAGGTCCTTTTTTACTTTACGGGTTGCTACTCATCATTTGCAATAGCATCATGTTCTCCTGCAAGACCAATGGCATCGCCTTATTCATTTGTTGCTGCCTTATCTTCAGAAAGAGTAACACGTTCACTGAAAAATTCTTGCAGCACAACATGATCGTCACCATTGAACTCACTATTCCAAGTCTTTGAGAATATCATTAAACCAATCAGTAAAATTAGGACCACTGACACTTATAGTATTACTTGAAATTGTCATAATGTTGTTTAACAGTAAATTGCAACACCATATAAAATGCTCCGTAACTGGAGAAGTAGGGTGAGTGACACCTCAGTCAGTGAGAAACACAAATCGCTCAGGAAAATATTGCATTAAATAGCATAGCTACTTGTCTCTGAGCTGCTAGGGAAGCAACTGAAAGGCACGCCGCATTTCAGGATTATCAGCAATCTGGATTAACAGTACGGTCACTTCAAAATTTTGTGTGGTAGCTCACACCCCACCTCACCATTTACGGGTTAAACAAAACCTACACTTGACCAATGTGAAAGAAATATTAGCGGTTATAGACTAACACCAAATTGTATTTCACAAAAGTCTGTAAATGTACAGTAACCGTTCGTTTAGGACAATTTAGTAGGCGTGGTTAAGTTTAGTTCGTAGTTTCAGAACTATTTAGATCAGGTGTAGTAATAAAATACACTGTTAATGCCTGTATCCTCAAAACATTGTCTATAATTTACGCGCGAGAGTTACCTGTTGCTTCTTATATTACAGCTTCGTTTCTAAAAGTGGGTTTGTCAGATTTTGTTAAAAATTAGTCAAGTCATTGCTTGGTAGTGCACAAATATATACAAACAAGTCCTCCGCTCCGTACTAGACCGGTTCATGAAACAGCATGCCCGAAGAACACAAGCGGGAAGAGGGTTTTTTGAAGAACAGTAGTGTCCTCTTATACTGGTAAGTGACAAAATATCCGAACATTCACAGATTATGTTTCTTGCTAACAAAGGGAACCTTTGATACCATAATATTAGTAAAATCAGCGTTTTATAGTTATTAAAATGTTATTAAATGGCTTTGGAAGGAAAACAAATCCTTTTCTCTGTCACAGAATTAAATGAATTGCATAAAATTAATACTTGGTCATGGTAGTAATAGTAGTAGTAGTAGTAGTAGTGGTAGTAGTAGTAGTAGTAGTAGTAGTAGTAGTAGTAGTAGTAGTAGTAGTAGTTGTAGTAGTAGTGGTAGTAGTAGCAGCAGCAGCATCTATTCATCCTTTTGATCATAGTATATGATATAGGACACGTCAGGTACTTATAACTAAAAATTGTACAATAAACATATACACAAGTTTAGAATGAAAATTCAGAAACTGTATGTACAATATAATTATAATTTACTTGTAGTTAACATTAAAAAAATTCGCCTATACTATTAAAACATTAACATCATTAACATTAAAAAATTAATTGTCAAAGTGATTATAATAATCCTTTATGTTATAAAAACAATGGAGTGAAAGAAGTTTTTTGAGACAAATTCTAAATCGATGCAGTGCAGGTATTTGCTTCAGAAAAATAATTAATTTATTATAAAGCTGGAGGCCAGTATATACAAAACTCTTTTCAGAAGAACTTGCGCTATGTGTGATTATATGAAGGTGATCTTTTCTTCTGATATCATGAGAACGTATCTGTGAGTTTGATGTGTACGTACTGAGATTAGATTTTATGTAACATAACGTTTCATAAATGTAAAAACAGGGCAGGGTCAATATATTTAATTCCTTAAATAGTGGCCTACAACTGATTCTTTTATTAACATGTAGTATTATCCTAATTGCCCGTTTTTTTGCATTTCAAAAATAGATTTTGCTCCTGTTGAATTACCCCAAAATAACATTCCAAAGCTAAGAACAGACTGAAAATATGCATGAAATAAAAATAAAACCGATTTCAAGTTCATGACTTTTAAAATGACTGTGATAGCATAAGTTATTTTACTCAATTTTTGTGATAGCTTTTGAATGTGAGCCGAGCACTTTAAATTATTATCCACCCATATCCCTAGAAATTTTTTACTATCAGTGTATGAGATATATTTGCCCTGAAACATACTCTTATATGATAACCATATAACCAAGTTATAAGTAGTAATATTCTCCCCTTTGGTAGCGTAGATGTTAGCGTCACTGCCTCACGTTCCAGCGGTACTGAATTCGAATCTCGGTCAGCGTGAGCTACTTGGTGAGGCTCTGTTTCGGGGTTTTCCCTTATCGTGAAAGATGAACATAAGGTAACACTAAGCTCTTAAGCTTAAGTTGAACATCATTTCACCATTTCATTCATCGTCCGTTATGATTCAACGGTGGAGTGCGTAATTTTTTTTAAAAGAGAGGTATAATTATAATCATGATAAGCGCAATAAGGCAAACATTTCATTTTATATTTTTGTGTGCGTGTGTGCACACGCCCGCAGGCGTATCTAATGTGTAGAATATTTAATTGTTTTTTCTTACACACGTTATACAATGTTATAAATGCGCAAAGGGTAATCTTCCACCCTGTGAAAATAAAAATTGCAGTTTATTACTTTCCCACTGGAAGCAACTAATATCTTATTATTTAAATAATCCTATATTGCCTTTTCTTTATGAAATACTACTAGTTCTACTTCCACTGCTAGCCTACTACTACAACTACCACAACAACAACTAATAATAATAAAAAAGTTATACAAATCCTAAATTTTACCTACTTCTGCGGTCTAATTCTTAGCGTGCTAAGTTCCAATTTTTGAGCCCCTAGTTTCAGTTACATCTCGATGTAACATATCTTCTTAATTAATGTTATTTCTTTAGCCTCGTTTAGCATAGAAACGATTTTTAGGACTTAAACGTAATGATCGGTAATCACCATTTGTAATTAAAGTTGATTTTTCTATTTGAGTAGCACTAAAAATACTAAAAATGATTGTTAACTGTTCCTTCAGGCTCTCCATGGAACACATTGTAAAGGTGGTATCAAGGTGAAAAATGTAACGCCATAGCCGGAATTGAAATCTTGGATTTTCTAGTTTCGTCCGCTCGCCCTAACCAAGCGATTACCATGGCAACATGTCGGCAGGAGATTACATTCTCCAACTGACTCTCATTTTTTCCCGGCGAACTGCAGGAATATCTCCAATCAGTTTTAAATTGATATATACGAGTGGTTACTAAAGATGTAAAGACCCCTGTAGACCACCCACAGTGACTTATAGTGCTGGTGGTTCTTCCCTGGTAGGCGAATGCTGGGGTAGTTTCTCATTTATTTTGATTTCCTTTCCGCCGTTTCTCTTTCATTTTGTTTCCGTCCCGTATTTCAGATGTACTTAAAGGTTTCATGACGTATGGCGGCGGCGGAAGAATAACGTGAGGTTTGGTCAAAGAAATCTTTGACATTAAAGTGCTGCTTGGTTAAGAGATCGATCATCGACCTCAATAGCAGTGAGACAGAACTTGAAACCTGAAAATGTTGGGGACTTCGTGCATGTGTCTCGGCCTGTAGTCTCTTGTGGTCCATTCACTGCATCCGTATCTCCTGGAGTGTGATAGCCATGATACGTCAGCGCGCAAGGTCTCCTCTCCGTTGTGTAATCTACAGATGTAACCGAGTTTGCTATGTATCCGAATTTTTGTTACTGAAATGTGTTGTTCACAGTGATATATAGGATATCCATAAACGCTTTTAAACATTACAGCTTCCTACAGAATGAAATGTTTTACAGCTGGAGCTGTGTGGTTTGTGCAGATGACGGACAAGCTCTTAAAGTTCTGTTTGTTTCAGGTATAATCTAACTTGCCATCAAACCAGGAGGACTAACAATGTGTTTTATGGTATTATGAGACTTGGTCACCAGAGAAGGTTTAAGAGGTAATATGAACGGGCGCCACCCGGTTACAAATCTATCGTTGTTTGGTATACAAAGTTGAAGGAGACTGGTAGTATTATCTCTATTCCACGAACAGGTCGTTCATACGTAACAGAGTCGTGCGTTGAGATTTCGCAGCAAGCGTTTCAAGGAAACCCTTTAAAGTCTACTCGTCATGCATCTCGTGAACTCGGAATTCATAAAATGCATAAAGTGTTTCACAAGTAACTTCATCTGTATACTTATACAGTTCGGATAACACAAGTTCTGAAGCTAGATGACCATCCTCGTCGTACTGCTTTTGCACTGGATACTTTGCAGAGGACTGGTATTGATATCGAGTACCGGTGGCGTGTCTGCTTCTCAGACGAGTCTACCTTCCATACCTCTGGGAATGTCAACTGGTACAATGTGAGAATATGGGGCTCACAAAAATCCTCATGTTATCATGGAACATGAGGTCAATAGGCCAAAAGTGAATGTCTGGTGTGGCTTAATGCATGCCAGAGTCATTGGTACCTTCTGTTTTATTGAGAACTCAATAACAGCTAACATTTACCTGGGCTTGTTACAGCTTTAAGTTGTACCGCAACTTAATGACCTACAAGTCGTGGTGATATTCCAACAGGACGGAACACCACGAAAATGGGGACTAAACTTCGGAGAGCTGCTGCATACAACATTTCCTAACAGGGAGTGATGGTACAACACCCTGGTCACCACGATCAACAGACATAACCAACCAAGGCCGTTTCACTGGGGTTATGTAAAGAACAGGGTGTATGCTACAAGTGTACCAGATATGAACACCTTGAGAATATGGATAACTGATGCTGTTGCTTGTATTGCTCCCGAAACACCAGAATTTAGTACAGAAACTTAATATCGCTTAAATGTTTTGAGGGCGAAAAACGCCGCAAATGTGGAAGTGTACTGAGAGTGTGTGTTACAAAATTCGAGAGTTTGTCTTTCATTTGCCATGAACTACGTAGTTCTAATTCTAATAGTTTTCAATTAATAGTAAGCTGTAATGCTGGAAAGATTTACGAACACCCTGTATTATACAAACGTACACGAACACGAACAATTTATTAATTCCTTTTTATTCGGGAGGGGTCTGAAAATATGCATTTCAGGTGATATCACATTGTGTAATTTCTGGAGTACTTTCGCTCTCTATCTTTACCAAATAGGGTGATAGAAAATGTAAGTACTGTCGCGCCATGGATTATATTATACTTAACGAAGCGATTATGCGGTTGGCTTGAATTGTGATATTTTTCATAATGTCCAGACTTCTCCATAAGGTAAAGGAAACAGCGTTAGCACAGTTTTCCTGCTTGATAAATCTGCCGCTTAGGAGCAGACGTGTTTCGCCTTCTCTCCAATATTGTAAACCAGTATATTAACCCGGTAATGCGCCTCGCGTTTATTGAGGCCGGAAATCTCCCTACAAGACTCCTCAGCAGGAAGCAGAACGTGCTCAGTGTCTGGATCAGAGGCGCCGTGGTGTTTCCAAAATACCTTGTTCCTGACAGCCTTTTATGATGCAGGTTATTTTGTGCTTTATGCTGTGTTGTAACGCAACAGGCGCGTTACAGAAACATCCTCTATGGAGAACGTGGTGCTTTGTGATATAATTGAACCGTGATAATTAAATAACTGATCGACACATGTAAATGAGCGAAGATGTCTCAGATTTTTGAAATATACGAATAGGCTACGCAACTTTAGGGATCGATGTCAATAATATGGCTTCTGAATATATCACGAGGAGCTTAGAGGTCCTTTTCCATTTATAAAGCTACTGAATACTGTAATTACACAACATTTTAATCTGAAGAAGGAGAAAGAAGATAAAACTTGGTGATGACGACGAAACTTTGGTGATCGCCTTTCGTCTTTGTTCATAAATATCCTTTACATAAGCGCTCTGGGAAAATATACACAGTTAAGGTTTAGCAACATCATATATTTGCTGCAGGTGAGTGATAGAATGTATACTTCAGGAGTAAGGTGATGGCTGCTCCCACGTAAAACGCGAGATGAATTTTTAATGGTGGCTACAGATCCCATACTACATTTAGAAATAGTATTGACATGCCCTTTCAGTCTTTAGCTACCAAGTCACTTACATTTTCTCTTTTCGTAGAAGATTTCATCGCTTTCCGAAATAACCTAAAAGCGAAACTTGGTCTGAAAAGTGTAACTTTCAGTAAAACACGAAACATCACATTTAGTTTAAGCCAGGAATTCAGGTTTGTGCAAGATACTGCTACAGGGGATTAGAATAAGGTTCATTATTCTACCCGAAGCTGAGAACATAAAACAATAACGTATTGATTCATTTTAGAGCAGATCGTTTTCAAACGTAACAAAAATGTAAACTTAGGAAATATTAATCTAATCAGTAATCTTGAAGTTCCTTTGGTTTATAAAATCCAGCGCAAGAATAAAACAGTCATCTAAAAGAGTAAATAGTTTAAATTTAAAATAATCGCTACAGTTTTGTGCTAAAGTTAATCTTCTATACGTTTTAAAATTAAATACTATTGATATAGTCTATGGAGTGTTGCCTTAAGAAAGTAAAGCTAATAAAATACAGATAAATACTTACATTTAATTTTCCTTCTTTCTTATTTCCCCTCAAGTTCCAGTATATAAATTTGCTTCAGAAGAGAGCTGTGTGTCTGAATAGCTCAGCTGCTTAGGGCTGACGTAATGATCCCAAGATTGTTGGTTCAAATCCTTCCCAGGTCAATTGGTTTGAAGTGTACTTATAAGCGACGGACCCAGGTATGTAAAGAACACCTAAAACTTTAAAGAACACCAGCGGGACGACATGGACCTGATATAATCGTATAATCGGCGGTGTGGTTAACAACAAAAACTGTTTAAAACATTTATTGTTCAAGAAGAGAATGGTATCAGGACTGTTTTAACTTGTGTGTCATCAGGATCAAAAAATATAAATTAAGGCTTTCGGAACAAGAGAACTTTAAACAACATTAGTTACGGAATCAGCGCCCTAACATTCCTACAGCTTATCAATAAACTCCAAAACTAGTAAAAGTTGGGATATCATACTAGTTCGGTATATTAAGGACATCCAATCTAATTGTACACATATAAACTCAGAAATTAATACACCGTAGGGTATAAATAGTTTATTGATTTATTGGAGTGGTCTAGAAAGGCAATATTTCTTTATCAAATCATCTTCAACTATGTTAGAGTAGGAAATAGGTGGCCCACGTTCCAATCTTGGTACTAGTGTGGGAAATTTCTCCCATTTGGAAATATATTTTAAGGAAGGCTTCAATACTGCTGTCAAAGTGTCTGAAATATATTAAAAGCAAATAATGTACATAAGGGTAAAGGAGCATGTCTTAAAATGAAGAACTTGACAACCTGACAAATGAATTTTGGATAAATAACAAGCTGAAGATTTTTTTGCCTCAATTTTGTTGCTATATTTATCAATCGACGGTTATTTGTTGACAAACGTGACAAGTAAAATAGCTACCTTTCGCTTGTAGTGCTACAAAATAATGACCTACAGAAATCATACAATTTATGAATGTTTAAATTTACGAAAATAAATGATAATAAAGAATTGCACGAAAGCCGGAATCATTAGGAACCCCAAAGTATGAAGCTGATCCACTGTAATGTAAATGAATAAAATAACTCTGAGAATTCATTTACTTTGTGGTTTATGGTAGCATGCAGTGCGTTATACATTATTAGCCTCTAAATCCAAGCATAATGTGCTTATGAAATTGCTATAAGCCGGTTGCTAGCACAATTAAATGGTATATTATAATGTATTAATGCTTCTGGACTATCAGTTAAATGTACGCATAAATAACATTTATAACTCTTGCAGTTATTATTTTAATGTTTTATAAATGTTGTAGCATACTTATCCACCAAAAGGACAGGCGTATTTGAATTCATGCTGATATATTTGGTACTCTTTCTTAGAAAAAGGAAATACATTTTCTTTTTTATACCCCTTAATTGGGTTTCCAAAATATATATATCCCATAATTCTGAAACATTTAAATACCATACTCTTTAAATATTAATATAGAAATCTGACACATATTTTACTCTCTATTCTGTTTGATGTAGCATATGATTGTAAACCTTTAAATATGGTTTCTGTAACATTTGTCGTAGATATCGAATTAAGAAGGCCACATCTGGAGCAATTTAAGAAAGGAACAAAAAGCATTATTATTCTTTAAGTTTCTTCTTATTTTCGGAACATTAGAGTAAAATTGTTTATGAAGTGTGTCTTATGGAACACTTTTAGCAAATTTGCAACAGTAATATCGGAAGTAACCATAGGTCGTCAAGCCGCGTGTTCATTTGCATTTAAGCGGTCGCATCCTGAAGTTTAAAATAATTCTGGGATTAGAAATAACAGAATTTTAAAAGAAAATATAATCTTTGTATATGAAGGATTTGTGTGCATCGACACATATTCAATAGTTAAAAATATTTTTTTATTTTATTTTCCATATCATACTTATACACGGATGCATGCATGCAAGTTCGTGTGTGCAACACAGACATAGATAAACATTAGACTAACGTGATAGCTCTGTGTATTTGTGAAAAGTGAAACTAATGTAAGTTACTGGAGACTAATAAAGTGTATAATGTAGAACTTTCTGCTGTCACAGAATTGAAGCACAATATACATGCAGTGTCTTAGCAGCACTTGAGAAACAAATGGACCATCATCACGAGAGAGAGAGAGAGAGAGAGAGAGAGAGAGAGAGAGAGAGAGAGAGAGAGAGAGAGAGAGAGAGAGAGAGAGAGAGAGAGAGAGAGAGAAAGGGGACAGAGTTTGGAAGAAGAGCATCGACTACAAACCAGATAATTCATTAGTGCCATTTCTACATTTTCTGTGTTACAACTGATAGAACATGAAGATATATGTAGTTTTTAGATTTTAAAAATAAACGTCACTCGAATAGGAGGTGCATTCTGTGGCAGATCTTTAACTATGACATTAATGAAAACTATCGGAAGTCAAAGAAGTGGAAGTTTTAATGGAAAGCAGTTACGACATTTGTGATCCATATGTAACACTAAATTATAGCGGATGATTAAAAGCTGAGTAGTAATCTTTGTATCCACATAGTAAAATAGGAGAACGTTCCCACTTATTCTTTGCTCACTGAGTATTACCTCCTTGATTATGAGATATAACTTAACCTAGAGAAAAATAGGCAGAGGAAGTGCAGGGTTTGGCGGTGTATCTCTGTGTGTTGCTGTTCCGATGTGGAATTAAGCAGGCGTTTATGGTTAAATACCTATCAAAGTTGCGATATCAGCTACATAAATATCTAGATTTCGGGGCCCTTGTTCTGCACCTAACAAGCTGTTCACGATATTCTTCCTTATTGACACTGAACTATTTTTGGTTAATATGAGATATTCACTTTTGTGAAATTATATATATTATATATTTCTAAACTGCACAACTCCAATCTTCCTTTACATAAATGCAAACCTCCCATTAGTAAATAATTATTTCTGTGACACTCACATCTAGCTTTCTGTAGTAATTTTAAGCATAAATTTTCACATTTTGAAAAGTTGTGAACTAAATCAAGATTCTTAGCTCTCAGCTGTATATATAATCCAGATCTCTATATTGGTTCAGATACAGGATGTTAATGAACTATTCCAAAATAATTTCAGTGATTGTAGACGTCAATGATAGGAGGAAATTAAGATTTGCATGGTTTGCGGTTTGAACATAACGCAATAAATTGTGATAAGCGTAACTGGTATCACATGCTAAGTTGGTATTTAAGAAAGAAGAGTGAAATTATTGGATTAAAATGTCTTGCAAACTGCTTCCCGAGTATAGAAATATAGATTTTTATTAGCCCGTTATTGCCGTTCTCAAGATTTAATGTCTCAAACATCACTCAAATCCCGAACCTGTCAGTGCGACACTGAACAATGACTAACTGCCTTGTTGAATGACGGAGCCTACTCTAGTGGTATTTCTGCTGCTGTTCTGGTAGCTCAGTCTGTAAAGCCGAGAACTGGCGCCCCAAAGGTCAGTGGTACGGTTCATATTTTGCAGTTACTTTCCTCTTCATCGTATTTTTAATATGCAAATTGTAATAGGAAGAAACGGCATGATTCGTAGATAACTGTCTGAATAATAGCAATATGTGAAATGAATGCGTAGGCTTCCACGGCCTGTGTCTTGATGTGTGATCTTGGCTTCCGGTGAAGGCCGCGTCATCTTGGTCGAAATTGCCGACGTTTCGCTCATCTTGTCGTGAGCTTCTTCTGGGCTCTTGTCCGCTCTTTGTCCGGTTGCTCCCGTTTATATACCGGTTGCGAATCTCTGCTGGTCCCGCCCCTTTGTCCCCGATTGGTTGCCTGTCTGCCAATGGGATCTTGCACCGGTGTCACCGCTTTTTGTTGGTTTTGGAGATAATTAATATTGTGTTTTGTTGTCTGGTTCGATTCCTTAGGGCTTTCTTTTCCTGTGGTATTCTTCCCTAGACCATCGTTTTGCAGAGATTGCTGTGGCAGGCCGTCGGACGCGGGATGGTCTGTTCGCTCCGCCCCTTGCTTTTCATTGGCTGATCTTCGGCCCGGAGCTGTGCTAGTAAGCAGGGCCTTCCAGGTGTCGTGTAGCTGCCTTCCATAATCTCTGTTGATGTTATTCTTTTCTTTGAAGATTTCTAAACTTTCTCGCGTCAGTCTGTATGAGAAATTTTTGCAGGTGGCTAGAAGTTCGGTGTTATCAAAGTCGATGTGATGGCCGGTTGTAATCACATGTTCCGCTAATGCGGATTTTTCGGGCTGGTTTAATTTTAGGCTGCGTATGTGCTCTTTTTTACGTGTTACGATTGACCTGCCGGTTTGGCCAATGTAGGCGTTTCCACAGTCGCATCTAATTCTGTATACTCCTGGGTTTAGCAGCGGGTTGCTGGAATCTTTAGCGGGTCTGAGAAATGATCGGAGCTTTCTGGTAGAAGTGTATCGTGTTCTGATGTTGTAGTTTTTGAGGATGGTCGAAATCCGGTCGGTTACGCCTCGGATGTATGGCAAGGTGGTCCATGTGGTGTCTCTTTTTCCGGGGTATTTTTCGTTGTCCTTCTGGGAGTTTGTGCTGTTGTTGTTGTTCTGTGTTCGACGTATTTCTCTGTATGAGTAACCGTTTGCCAGGAGGATGCTGTTCAGGTACTTCTTTTCATTTCCGATGAGCTCTGGGTCGCAAATGCGGTAGGCTCGCAGGACTAGAGTGTTCATCATTCCTCGTTTTATCGCAGGTGGGTGATGAGAGGATGCATCCAGATATCGATCGGTGTGTGTCGGTTTTCTATATATAGAACAATGCACAATATTGGTGGCTTCTTCTCGTTGCACCATGACATCTAGAAGAGGGAGCTTTCCATTCTCTTCTATTTCCATTGTGAATTGTATGTTGGGGTGGAGGCTATTAAGATGTTCCAGAAAACCGTCTATGGTGTCCTTGCCGTGTGGCCATACTACGAACGTGTCGTCCACGTATCTTAACCATAATGCCGGTTCGAGATCGTATGTATCAATGGCCGTATTTTCAAAATCTTCCATAAACAGATTTGCGACCACGGGCGAGAGGGGACAGCCCATTGCTGCTCCTTCCTTCTGTTCGTAAAGCACCACATGGACCACCTTACCATACATCCGAGGCGTAACCGACCGGATTTCGACCATCCTCAAAAACTACAACATCAGAACACGATACACTTCTACCAGAAATCTCCGATCATTTCTCAGACCCGCTAAAGATTCCAGCAACCCGCTGCTAAACCCAGGAGTATACAGAATTAGATGCGACTGTGGAAACGCCTACATTGGCCAAACCGGCAGGTCAATCGTAACACGTAAAAAAGAGCACATACGCAGCCTAAAATTAAACCAGCCCGAAAAATCCGCATTAGCGGAACATGTGATTACAACCGGCCATCACATCGACTTTGATAACACCGAACTTCTAGCCACCTGCAAAAATTTCTCATACAGACTGACGCGAGAAAGTTTAGAAATCTTCAAAGAAAAGAATAACATCAACAGAGATCATGGAAGGCAGCTACACGACACCTGGAAGGCCCTGCTTACTAGCACAGCTCCGGGCCGAAGATCAGCCAATGAAAAGCAAGGGGCGGAGCGAACAGACCATCCCGCGTCCGACGGCCTGCCACAGCAATCTCTGCAAAACGATGGTCTAGGGAAGAATACCACAGGAAAAGAAAGCCCTAAGGAATCGAACCAGACAACAAAACACAATATTAATTATCTCCAAAACCAACAAAAAGCGGTGACACCGGTGCAAGATCCCATTATCAGACAGGGAACCAATCGGGGACAAAGGGGCGGGACCAGCAGAGATTCGCAACCGGTATATAAACGGGAGCAACCGGACAAAGAGCGGACAAGAGCCCAGAAGAAGCTCACGACAAGATGAGCGAAACGTCGGCAATTTCGACCAAGATGACGCGGCCTTCACCGGAAGCCAAGATCACACAGCAATATGTGAAGTTATATGACACCCATATACACACAAGCACGCATGCGCAAACAAGGAATGTTGGACGGAGTACGATAATCGTTCCACCGCCGCTGTCAACCTTGCATTGAAAACGCAGGTCGCCATTTTAAGCAGTTCCTATAAACCTAATGTAAAGGGTTGCATTTCCCTTTTATTTTATAAAAATTCCTTCGCCCTTTAAACCCCTTTCTATTTAGACGTACAACATGTGAACGTATGAAGCAGGATCGAAACTTTGTTGGAAAGAATTGTAGTTTATTCCAGCACAAGGTGAAATTAAATCGTAAAACGCATACATTTATACAATAATTAAGAGCTTAGACAAAATATTAAAAAAGCAACCAAACGAAAACAAAACAAAACAAAAATATCAAAAAAGGTTAGTGAGACTCGAACTCTTTCACCTTTTACTTGAAAGCTCATGTCATCACCATTTCGCCCGAGGAAGTGCTCCAACACACCGCTTCATTTTTGTGTCTTGTGCGTTCAAGTGCTATCAAGTGGCGTACTGGTACTTCAGAAACTTATAGCCGTTACTTTCACATTTATACCAACAAGCCAATTAAGAAAGTGTTTCTTATGTATATTTAAAAGGTCCGCCTCTGCAATTAATGCATATTTAAGTTTATTTTCATTAAATTAAAACTAGTACTAAATCGATACTAATACGTTTTTAGGCCCTCATAATTTAATTCTGTACCTAAAGTTCGTGTCGATTCAGGAAACTTAATTCAAAAATACCAAATAACCTTCATTTTGCCTGAATGCCAAGAAAACGACCGGAACTTAGAGTTCAGAACCAGAAGGGCTGAATGCATTAAGATAAACATTTTTTTGTAAATAAGTAACTAAAGTTTACTTCTGTAATATACATTTTATTCCAATGGAAAGTGTATCTGTTAAAATGAGGTAAAATTTGGGACTTTTGGATACTTTTCTCATCTTTATCATACTTATAACATTTATTTTCAAGCAGAGGATAGACTTTTAAAATAAAAACTGTTAATGTCTTAATATGCATTTAAATTATCCTCTGCATTTGCAATATAGTAGTACAATTAACTGTATATTTCACATCACGGGGTTCCTCCTTTTTTCAGTTTCACTCTCAAAATGTTCATTGGAAGTTTATGGTTTGTGAGCCTTAACTATTCAGAACTAGGGGCAATTTGAAAAACGTCAAGTAGGTCAGTTGAAATAAATTATTAAAGTAAAACGTGCAAAATGTCAATGACATGTAAGCATTCTTTTCTCTTAAACTAATTAAAATGGAAAAACTGTTACATCATGTTTTTATTTGTATTTGTATACAAAGCTCAAACGGAAACTTTAGGAACACTAGATTGTGGAGACCAAATAGAATTTCACAATGCATTATTACAAAGCAGTTAATTTAGGAATTAATTATTAATTAATTATTAAGGCGGTTTGACACAGCTCATTTAAATTTCGTGAATACTACGTGATTTTTATTCTGAGTATATTAGAAACAATTTCAAAGCATTCAGAGTAAAATTGTATGTTTTTTGTTTTATTTATTTTCACAGTGCATTGACAAAAATTAAGTTTTATAAAGTCTATTCTATTCATATGCGGGCTTTTAATCAGAAAAATAGCACTTGCCAGTTCCGCAGATATTGCAAAATTATGTCTGAATATATGATTTATATATGAAAGCATGCGATAGTACTGTATAAAACTTTCCCTCTTTGCTAGACTGCATTAGAGTACACGACGATTATAAGGTTACGTGATCTCTCTGATAGCATTATCGAACGAGATTCCGACTGCACTATAGGTTAATAGTTAATACAAATAATAGGTCTAACGCATCTTCAGTGAAGCCTTATTTACAGAGAAATCAACTGCATCACATCTCTAAACATTATAAATTCTTACTACCTCAACATTCAACTCGTTCCAATTCACTTCAGTCTACATTACTGAAATTCTAGGCATATTGTGTACTTCATAAACACTTTTACTGGGTTCTGAGTTAAGTTTATTTTAATTTTGGAGTTAATATACCTATATTTAAAATAAACTTAACCCAGAACCCAGTAAAAGTATTTATTATTGTTATAAGTTTATTTTAATTTTTGAAATAAAATACCCATATTTGCCAAATAAGACCCTTGCGTGTATATAACGAGTGTTGGGAAGGTTATAGGATTCCTGAATCATGGAAAGTAGCTGAAGTGCTATCCATTTTTAAAAAGGGCAAAGAAATGACCCTAATAACTATAGAGGTATAAGTCTGTTAAACGTAGTTTACAAGCTGTATTTTTTGGTGGGGGGGGAGGAAAACGGGAATAAAGGTATAGGAAAAACCAACAACAGGGTAGATTGGGTATTTGGGTAGGAAGAAGGATGGGGCATGGGAGGGATGTTGTTCTGAGGTGATTCTATTTATTGGGGCCTGTGGTGCTAATTTATTTTTGGGACTGTTGAGGCGAATTTGGTGGCCGGTACCGCCTAAGCAACCCGGCTGTTCGTGGGTAGATACTATCTGTGCTGAAAAACCCGCTTGTGGTGATCAGGTAGCAGTCATGATCCAGGAGACCCTGACTACGACCTGTGGACAGTGGTGATCGTTGTATACTTGGCTGTAGGAGTCGTTGAGTCCCCGTGGGAACTGCATTGCGGTGATGCAGAAGGGCCATGGCCGTCAACAGCTCATGGCCGGGAAGGGAGGCGGCGTTGCAGGTCTGATGGCGGCGGCGTCCTGCGTGTGCGGGTGTCTCGTGGCAGAAAATGCGGCGGAGGGACCCCGTGCTCTGGAGCCAGACACATCTTCAATTCGTAGATGCTCTGGGTGATGTGGTCCTGGTGTTCGCGAAGGGCTTCGTGTAGCTTCTTGTTGGGTGCTGTATCATTGATGTATCCAACAATCTTTTTTAAGCTTGCCCTTGCAGTCGCTTAGTGTGCCGTTGGGTGGGTCGTCGCAGAAGGCGTTGGTGATGCGTTCTATTTTGGACAGAAGAGCGGCAATTCCTTCTTCATGTTGGGCTGCGCTGTCCTGGAGCTGGGTGTTGATTGACTCTATCATCTGTTTCTGCGGTGTAAGTCCGTCCATGAGTTGGGTGGAGAGCGTGGTCAGCCTGTCTTGCATGTCCTGGAGGGCGGCGTTGGTTGTGCCGCGTTGGGCGGCAGCAGCTGCAAGTGAATCTTCTATGTTGCCCAGGCGCTGATTTATATTTAGGACCTCAGAGTGTAGCTGTATGCTAAAATTATAAATAGTCGTTTAAAGCCAATAAGTGATTTTAGAAGAGCAATAATCAGGTTTTAGAATAGGATGATCTACTAGTGATAATGTCTTAAGTATAGAGACAATTTTATAAAAAAAGACGAGAAGTCAATTTAAAAACTCACATAGCATTTGTAGACTTCGAAAAAGCATATGATTCTTTAAATAGTAATAGATTATGGAACGTAATGGACAAAAGGGGATATCCCCCTCATATATTATAAATAACTAAAAGCTTATATAGAGACACAAAAGTTATCATAAATACAGGCACGATAAAAACAGATGAAATAAAAGTAAATCAAGGAGTAAGACAGGATGTAACCTGTATCCCACACTATTTAATATATACTTGGAAGATTTGATAAAAGCTTGGAAAAAGACAAGTGGATGTCGGAATACAACTAAATAGAAATAAAAACTCGAATGCGATACTCTATGCTGATGATGTAGCAATAATGCAAGAAAATGAAGAGAGCCTTCAACGTCCCTTGTATAAAAAGTATTTACTGGGAAAAGAATACAATCGAAATATATCCACAAAAAAACCGAAGATAACGCACATAGAGGAATGTGACCTGTAAGATCAGAAATAATCATTGAGAATAAATGCCTGGAACAGCTCTCGAATTTCAGTTGTTTGTGCTGTGATGTAAGCTTCGACTTAGACAAAGACATAGAAAACCAAATAAAAAATTTCGGTAGATATGTAGAACTATAGCAAGATATCACTGAAAAACAAAGCAAGGAACGAAACAAAGTGAAAATTTTATAAAAGGATGGCAGTTCTAGTGCTCATGTATGGAAATGAGTCCTGGGTATTAAAAGAAATAGACAAAAGTAAGACACAGGCAGCAGAATGAGATTCTTAAGAAGAGTTAAGCAATGCACTAGACGAGATTTAATAAAAATGGAACTAGGCATAGATAAATTACAGCACAAAATAGAAGAACGTATACAGAACTGGAAAGGACATATAAATAGAATGGAAGAAAAAGAGTGCCAGTTTTTATAAGAATATATAATCCTGGAGGAAGAAGAGATGTAGGAGGCCCTAGAAAAAGATGGTAATAGCTGATAGAATGCGAAGACGGAACAGGCAGAAATGCCTAATCCCTGAAATAAAGAAGAAGAAGAAGAAGAAGAAGAAGAAGAAGAAGAAGAAGAAGAAGAAGAAGAAGAAGGAAGAAGAAGAAGAAGAAGAAGAAGAAGAAGAAGAAGAAGAAGAAAAGAAGAAGAAGAAGAAGAAGAAGAAGAAGAAGAAGAAGAAGAAGAAGAAGAAGAAGAAGAAGAAGAAGAAGAAGAAGAAGAAGAAGAAGAAGAAGAAGAAGAAGAAGAAGAAGAAGAAGAAGAAGAAGAAGAAGAAGAAGAAGAAGAAGAAGAAGAAGAAGAAGAAGAAGAAGAAGAAGAAGAAGAAGAAGAAGAAGAAGAAGAAGAAGAAGAAGAAGAAGAAGAAGAAGAAGAAGAAGAAGAAGAAGAAGAAGAAGAAGAAGAAGAAGAAGAAGAAGAAGAAGAAGAAGAAGAAGAAGAAGAAGAAGAAGAAGAAGAAGAAGAAGAAGAAGAAGAAGAAGAAGAAGAAGAAGAAGAAGAAGAAGAAGAAGAAGAAGAAGAAGAAGAAGAAGAAGAAGAAAGAAAAAGAAGAAACCTATGTGTGTCTCACTTCCGCTTGTAGTAGCTGAAATTTGATGCAATATTATTTGTTCTTTTACAATAGAGGTCACAAAAGAAATTAATATATATGTAACGTGTTGTATGTTATTCATTGAATAATCTTCATAAATTCCATTAAACATTACGAGTTTCAGCAATCAAATGCGTAAAATGTGGGATTGCCTAAGATGTGTGCCATGTTATTCCTAACATACTGTCCCCACGGCTGCGGTTTATTACCGACGGCAAGAGATTAGAGCATACCGACCCGGCTGCTTAAGTGCGTTATTTGCTGCTCCTCTTGTTTAAACAATAGCCTAGGCAAAACAATAGTTATTGTCTGCCGCTTTGCGGCTACAAAGGCTTCCTTTAGCGCTGTTCGAAAGTGTTGTTCCTTTTCCAGAATAATCTCTTGTGCTCGGCCCTTAAATAACAAAATGGCTAATGCTCTCGTACAGAGATTGTGTGTGCAGTTGGTGCGTATAGAAGCAAAGTGGGTTTTATTTTAAATATTTTAATGACACAAATCAGGTGTATCCTAAATTAAATTATTGCAGAAACAGTGAAAATTACCTAGCAACAGAATATGATAATAAAGTATCACAGGGCTTGCTAAGTACTATATAGTCATCCCAATACATATTAATCAGACTAACTTCTTTTACTGTAAGATATTCAATGAAACTTATGTTAATACAAATCAATGCACGCACACACATATAAATATTTTAATATTCTCAGGGCTTTTTCGTTAAACCTAATAGTATTGAATATATGAACTATTTTTGGACATACATTGGTATTTATTTAATTCAAATGTTCTTTTTTGCAGGTAAGTACTACAAACCAGTTGTATCACAGGGAACACAAAGATGCTAACCTTGCAGGGGTAAGTGATGTAAATAGTTTATCGACTCTCATGCATTTAGAATGCACATTGGACTAAAGTAGCATAGCTAATTGCGGTACAAAGAGTCCGGATTACTATTCCAGATACAACCATTGGAAACGTTTCTATGCTAGAAATTCTAATGCAAGTTACACTCAGCCTCTTGAGGTCCAATAGAACTAACTGACAAGTTGCTTGTGGAGATATAGCAGCTGTCTCACAAACTGCTTCTGCAGTGTTAAAGGAACACCTTCACATTCAGCGACATTTGTTCATATAACTTAAGTGATCAAACTCTTTGAGATATATCTGTCAAAGTTTTGGAAATGTTATACATGCAGGTTTTTCAATTTTATGGTGTGATGTGATATGAACACCTTTATTGTTTTAGTATTTTGAACACTATTTGCAAAATGTTCAGAAATTACCATTAAGGACATATGAGATGGAAATGTTGTGAACTTATGAATATGGTCCTCTGCTTCAAACAAAATAAATATCTAATCGAGTACTTATCTTTTCTAGCCGCGCATAAGATTAACTACATATTTGTCTTAAATTTATTTAAGATTTAAATTGCCCTGCTGCAATGGACCTCTACCTCGGTTAACTATGCTGGGTATCTCCGTCTCCAAATTTCATGAACTCGTTCCAGTTGATGAGAATAAAGATCCGCGTCACTCGTCTGCCCGTTTAGAACAAAATCCATGTGAATCACAGCTACAACATTCCACCAGACACACATTACTTTGCGACTAAACTGATATTCTTTAACGATGAATTTGGCAGGTTGGCGGGGATAAAGCCACTGTTTAGAGGTATCAGAGTTTCGGTAATATACCCATTTTTCATCACAAGTGACAATTTTCCTGACAAATCTATCATCCATGTATTTACGATTACGCTGACGACAGATATCCACTCTACGTTCAGCCTGTTGAAGTGTTAGTTAATGAGGTACAAATCTACAGCTTATGTGTGATTTTCCAAGTGACTTATTGTGGCGATGTATGGTACATTTTGATGCACCAATTTCTTCTGAAAGCCTAGGGTACTATTTTGAGGATTTTCTCGCCAAACTGGCGTGTATCCTCAATATTCCATACTTTATGTTTCCCTGAACGAGGTAAATATTTAGTGTTTTCGTGTCCATTGTCGAAATGTTGGAACCATTGTTGTTCCACACGCTCACTAAATCACACCGTCTTATTTCACTTCACATATCCTTCGAGCTGCAGCAGCGGATTTATAATCTTGTTTCCAGTAGATTTTTAGAAGGACTCTTAAGTACAAATTCTGTTATTTCCATTTTGTGATTGTTTATTAACAACTGAAGACGAATATGCACTGACAATGTACCAACACGAGCCATTTCATCCTGTAAATAGCATTGCCAAACCAAAGGAACCCAATAAATTGTCCAAAACACCAAAAACAGAAAACCGACCTTACTTATGAGAGCACCAAGTAATGATAATGATTGATGATGATGTGGATGGTAATAATAATAAATAATAATGATGATAATAATAATGATGATGATGCTGATTGATGATAATGATAATAATACAACTACTTACGCGCAGTATTACAGTACTACCACGTGTAGTGTGTAGTGTTTAACGCCCGCTTTTACTACATACGGCGCCGCAGTTGGTGACACTGATGATACATGAGATGAAGATGGAGCACCGGTGGAATGAGATGGTGGGGGAAACCGGAGGTCCCGGAGAAAACCCGCCCCAACGCCGTGTTGTCCACCACAAATCTCACTTTGCGGTCGCCTGTGATCGAACCCGGGCCGCCTTGGTGAGAGCCAAGCGGTCTAACTACTGAGCCACGGCGTGGCCTTACCACGTGTAGGATGCATGTTACACAATGAATATTAACTACTATAATTATAGGGTCAAATTTATAAATACATTCGGAACATCATTTTCAGTTCTTAATCTGTCTCTTGCTCTATGTTCCATTCCATCACTGTACGATTAAAAACTGATGGCAATCAACGCATCGGAAACATTTTTATGATAAAATCTCTCAGCTGCAACAGCATTACATCGCGATTCGCCGTACAGCAAAACAATGTCTGTGCACCGTCATGTGCGATTGAATCAACAACCACCTGATCAATAGCATTCGCAGTGCAATGAGTAAGCAATCCTTTTGTTTAATTTGAATTCAAACTTGCAATGATGTCTTGGGGTGAGGCGTGAATGAGACACAGTCATTGGGCTCATCAGGCTCCTACATAAGCGTATTAGTCTCTACAATCTATGCTGCCAGTGTCAAATACCTCTTTAAGGGTTACTAGGGATATGTGTACAAAACAAAAGCTCATCGTTTATGAAATAAGTATTATATATGTACATACACAACCCCTAATGAAGACGTTCTAATCGGGTTGAGTGAAACAAAAGAATGATTTTAAGCATAGTTTCGATAGTGTTGTTTGCATTAAGATAATCAGGCTATTCAAACCACAGGTAAACATCTGGGAGAGAAAAGAGGTTCAGTAACAAAAATGGCCGTTAGGCTATTGATTGGAACAGCGAAGATGTGCAAATAAACTATAATATCCGTTACCTTTCCTGATAAATCAAAGCCCTAACCTCATCCCTCTAACAATTGTCTTTTTCTTTCTTCCCTCCCAGACGTTTCCATCAGGATTGAAGCAGTCTGGCTTACATTTTGAAGTACTGACGCTCTATTTTGCTTCGTATTCTGTTTATTTCAGTTTATGATGTAGAAATGGCTCTCTAAGACCTTGATTTATTCCACAAAGAAAAATAGAGAATAATATTAAAAATAAATATGATTACGAATTCTAATAATATTTTTTTTCCCTTACATCACCGATACCGATGTTAGGGGCTACGGATTTCACTGGCCTGGAAAGACGGGGAGAGGGAAACCAAAGCACTGAGCCATAGAGTAACCAGGATTGATCGCCTGAGATGGAACGAGAGAAGTGCATGATAGTACGAGGGTGAAATGAATGTTAGGATTGATGGATGATAGACTAATTTGTGCCTTAATCTAAAAGTGAGTTTATGCTTTCGAGAGTAAGAATCCTATAACTAAAATGGCAAATATTCTAAAACTTTTTGATTGAATACTTTGATTTTGGTTATTATCATGGACTACACATGCTAGTTCAAGCTTGGGAACTGCCTCTGAGCGTTTGCCTTCACCAATAAGGGACGGGAGCAGACTTAGTACACTCACGCCACTGTCATGCGGTTAATTCGGATTGTCTTGTTGCGTTTTGTAACTGTTTTATTGCACGAAGATTTACCCGCTTTCGTGAAAGACTGTGGGCATTTTGGACACCTGGTAGGTATAATTCGGCATGGGAAGAATTTATTTGCTATGTCCACTGGTTTAGAATTGCTCTCTCACAAAACAACTGGGGTTCAATCGTTTGGTGCGGTATTCTTGTTTTCAATGGTTGTGATTTGCCTGTTTTGTTTGCTAAAATGTATATATTTGTTTCTGACAAATGATAGTTATATGTATAATGTTCTGAATGGTAGTTGTAACGCAGTTTCTGACTGCTATTTTACTGCCGACCTTGATTTTCAGCTCCGCAAAAGCTATTTAATATAATGAAATGAAACTTCCAAATTTTAAATTAAATATCATAATTTAATATACAGTGCGGTGCACGGAAACTTTCCGATATATGAAACAGTTTAAGTTGCTAGGTGAATGGCACCACGCCCCCAGTTCAAACCCCTGTCAGGGGTAGGAAGGCGTACGCCTGCCCTTTGTTTCGCAATGGCGGAGGTGAACCAGAAGCCCAGACAGTTTAAGCTTACATTGAAACATATAATTCAGAATATGTTTTATCGGGCTCTGATTATTTTATCAGCTGTTATTGAGGACAGGAGCAAATTGCCCATCCTTTTAGAATAATGAACCTTCTTACGTTTGTGCAGTTTTCCTTGGAAGGTAATAAGGGATGGGACAGATTTATCTGTTTTATTATGTGCGTCAACTTGAACTCCACATTGCGCATAGTTATTTCGAATCAACTCATTTCATTACAAATAATTTAGAGCTGTAGATTAAGCTCTATCTGCACAAAATATACCGCACATACTAAAGCATGTTTTCGTCACGTAGAAAAAGCACAAGGAGAAAACACAAAAACAATAATATTCTAATAATTAATCCACGAACTCCCATTACTTATAAGCCACACCTTGTCCTTCTACCCGGTTCCCGAGTTATGACATCAAACCAATGAGCGGCGGACACAGTAAGGAAGTGGTGTTGACAATCGTTACACTAAGGTCAAATTCCTCACTACCCCTCACCTTGCACTATGCACCTTGGTTACGCACTTTGTTCATCGGTCATTCCTTGTATTATTGGATTTCGATATAAACCAATAAGAGATTTGCAAAGCCAGGACTGGTGTACAACACAAATGGTGAAACGGTTATGCCGACATTATATAAAGTAATACACCAAAAGATATCAGCAGCATTGGAACATTTTCGTGCACCGGACTGTACATTTTAATGTTTGGCACAAAAAAACTCTCTGTAGTTGATAGTTCTGAATAGTGCCTGGCTAAACTTTGTTTTCTAATGTTTACGTGAAAAAAGTAAATATACCAATAAACATGGTGGTGAACGAACCTCCAAATGATAAAGTGGAGGAGCGAGTGTTTCCCGATCTGCGTGTTTATTCAATTTCCTATTGGACTATATTTACTGGTGCTAGGTGTTTGAATGGCAATGTCTTGAAATTCGAAAGCTTTTGTTTATAGAGTGAACGAATTACTCTCTGACTTAGGCATTGGTTTACTATGCAGTGATTGCAAAAACGTATTATTTTTACGTCACCCCCTCGTACTCATTATTTTAGGTACTTTATTCTCCCCTTAAAAGGGCCAAAAGTAGCCTTTCCTAGCGCTTGTAACGGTGTTGAAATTCCCACTCGTGGCTTTCTACCACAAAGGGAAGCTATTCCTGCAGCTTGAATGCAAACTTGTGAAAATAATGCCTAAATTGTGGCATTATGTTCTGAACATTTTGGTGAAGAAAAAACGAAATTGGTGGAGAGCACTCTATAACTTCTTTAGTTTCAGCTCCATTAAACTATTAATTTGTCAGTAAGACTTTATGGAAGTCTTCCCGATACCATGTACTTCTTTTGCACCTTTTTCAGAAAACAGTAATTTTAAACCCATATCCTCCATATAAAGAAAATAGGAAGTCATTTATCATAGTAATTAAGTTTTAAAGAAATGAAAGTCATATTTTAAGGCTTCCCTTTAAATTTTTATAGTAGAATGATTACAATATTTATTTCTCTACCCTGTGCATAGTAGGAAGGAAAGTAGGTAGAAAGTAGGTCGAAGGGAAATGTTTCACCTAAAATTCGTTGCATATATTTCACTGGGTTTAGAGAGATTCCTCAATAAATCAATCAATAAATCAATCAGTTAATCATGAATCAACGAATAATGATGATAATTCAGAAATGGATTTTTTGTGTGTCCGTGAACAGCAAAAGAGAAAAGTCGGATAAATTCAGAGTCTGTTTTAGAAACTTAAATCGAGTATTATCCATATATGGATAATCGAGTATTATCCATATATATATTATCCATATATATGGATAATACTCGATTTAAGTATATATATATAATGCGAAAGCAATTATGAAAATTCCTCTTTAATTAAACTTTATGTCGAATATTCATAATTCCCTTTTAAGTTTTCAAATGTGCCCAATTGTTACCTCCAAATTACGATACATTAACGATGGTTACAAATTAAAAGACTGTGTGTTGAGCTTACAGTAGCTTGTGATGTTCACTTCATCTGGAAATAATTTTGCATGAACGTAAAAGATGAATCTGTTTGAAACACGTAATTTATATGAAATAACTTCGTCGCAAAGCAAATTTCTTCCCAGAAATTCGTTATTAACGCTTCTAATTGTTTGTATTTTATCAGTTTTATAGCTCTTTCAATAATGAACTGTTTCTCAAGATTTCATAGAAATAGGTCTTCAAAAGCCAAGAAATAGCGTGAAGTTCTTAAGCACTTGATTGTTTCATTTTAATGTATAAAGAGTGCTAGGAAACCTTTATCTACATTTTTTGTTGTAATTTTACGTCCTCCAACGTTAAGTCATATCGGATGGTGAATGAAATGGGTGAAATGATGTTCAAATGTGTCCAGGGCCCATGGAGCTTAGAGCTATCCGACATTCGTCTTTAAGGATAAGGGAAAAACCCGGAAAACCCTTATCCAGGTAACCCACCCTGACCGATATTCGAACTCGGGACTTCTTGAACGTGAGGCAGACCCGTTGCCATCTACGCTACCCAGACGGGCTCTATCTCCAAATGATTACCATAATTCTACACTCACCCAATATTGAAATACTTGTAAAATTCAACCGTTGCTTCCTCACATTGCTTAAGTATTAATATACGGTCTACTATGGAAATTCAAAGCACGCTGTTTGAAAAGGAACGGCTTGAATTTGTTTTCGGAGCAGCGGTGTGTTACGAATTATTAAAATGACGCGGCGATCCTAATGCCAATATTTCAGACTCGAGCTGAAATATTGCAAATATGTATATTTATTTATTACATATCTATTTTCCCTGTCTTTGTGAACATGTCCGTCAAAGCTGGGACAAGTGATTTTTCGATTAACAAACGTGAAGTGATTTGTGCTCACGGCAGAAAGAGTGTATTTAATGTATACATATAAAAAAGTCCCTTCAAATCCAATATGTGTCAAGTTTTACACATCAAAGCAACTTTATGCTGTTGCCATCAGTACAGCCTACTACACATGGCAACAGCGCTCTGTGACGACATTGGTTTGTGGTCACGTGCCCTCGTCTTTTGCACTTACTTTTGCACTCGTACTTAGAGTCTTAATTCCTCTGGAATCAATTTTCACGTTTTTATCAGTTGGTTACTTTATTCCTATTTTTCGTTATTTTAAACATTGCATCGTTTATTTCTTGCGCTCCGATTAACAGTGCTAATGCCCTTATGTTTGCACCTATCCTCTGACTACTTTTCGACGTTCTTTCGTTATACTTATTCTCATCGCAGTGTGCCAGATTTAGCATTTAAAAACTCCCTATATACTTTACCGTTCTGTTTGATTTTGACAGCACATATTTGATATAGTGAAATGAAGAATAACATGTATCTCAATGAACATTATGTGTAACTACAGTTCGGCCGCAATATCTCCGGCTCTGACATTTCTCGAGAGGCGGAAGCGGGTTGTTGCCAGTTCTTTAGCGGGAATTTCAAGCAGAGCATCATGCGTATTTGAAATATTTCACGTATTTGCATATTTCACGAACCAGTAACCATATTATTATAATAGCGATAATAATAGGACTTACGAACACTAAAAATCGGAATTCACGCACGAAAAATATACCAAAGAAATGTTACCAGCCCAAGCCTCTATAAGGCCGCGTGGCTCAAACAAAGTTAACCTGGCAACATGGTGCTGGTTTCGGAAGCCACGCCTAGCAACGACAATGCTGATTGGTGCTAGCAAACAGTTTTAACTTCCTGACCACAACACCGGATGTAGAGACTCCCAGTACTACCAACAGACTCAGTGTGCGTGAAAAGTGTGAACGAAATATTCTAATAGAGTAGTGTTGTGATATATATCTTGCATGATAATGAAATTGCAAGTTGGATTTCATTGTTTTAAAGCTAATATGGTCCTATATTTTCATTCTAAAGATAATTTTGAGGATATGTTTTCAATTTCTCACTACTGTATGTTGGTACTATTAACCTTACCCCTCCACCTCTTGCAGTCGCAAAACGTCAGAGCCGGAGATACAACGGCCGGACTTTAAGAAACCATAATAGGTATAAATATTTAATACATGAGTAATTCCCCAAATGAGCTCCCTCCAATAGTTTAAAAGATGCATTTAAAATATCTCGTACTTAGCAGTTGCAGAGAATATGTAGTTTGAAACTACATATAACTATCAACCCAGTCTCCTCTGTGTTCTTGTGTGTCTTTAATAAAACACTGAAAAACCAACAACAAATTTTATTGTGATTAATGGGGTGTACATAGAACAAAGCTACCTTAAATAAATTTTTAATGTGCTTTGACAATGTACAAACAACATATTTTATTTCAATTTTTGGAGTTGGCACTAAAACAGGCAAGCTAAGAATACTATTATTATATATTTCAATTGGGATGATGTTTGTCCTTGTGCGCTACTAGGTGAGCAACCAATTGAAGTCCTTAAGTGTTGTCGTATTGCATTCCCCCTAAGTGGTGTGTGACGAAGGCCAAACTAATCAATCTCTAATAAATACTAGTCGCACTAAGATAAAAATTCAGATTTTGCAAAAACTGATCCATGCGGAAAGAGAGACTAATGTATTTAACATAACCGTAAAAGCCCCACATTTTTAGCTCAAATAGCTTCCCTAATACAAATAAACAAAGTAGATACCATTATATTATAATAATGAATTGTGACATAAGCACTGTAATGAACATCATTATTGGTTGGCATGTATGTGTGAACGTATATTTGAAATTACTCAGTGCTGAAACGTAAACATTTGACATGACGCGGTAAAAGAAATATGTACTGTGAATAAGACAAGGTGTTTGTTAAATTCGATGAGAGGAAACAATACACTTCCGGCTGGTTTGCCAGAACGTGTCTGGTCACACTATATCTTTGTGAATGGTTCGTATTCTCTACAAAGAGACATTATTGAGTTACTCTTCCATGAAAAAGTGTATAAGCTGGGTCAATGAGACACGATGCACCTTCCCCCCCCCCACCCTTACTACTGCTAGAACAATCTAATAGAGTTAATGTGGGCTTCTTAATGAGTTAATGTGGTAGAGTTAATGTTGCAAACAGATATAATATTTTTAAACTGACTGGCGTTGAACGACTTACCCTCGAAGAAATTGACAAGGAACACAACAAGACTGGGAAAACTGAGTGAGACATGCAGATAAACTTCAAGAAGACGACTTTCGGAAAGAAATAATAATTGGAACCTATCGTCATAAATTTTCAGTACTCAGACGATGAAGACAGTGACAATGACGAATTATCTCTTAACGTAAGTAACATTCGGATGTACCTCTGATATTTTCGTTGGATTAGAAAAATAACTTATTCATAAACTATAAGTACTTTTAAACTATATACTTAAAACATGTACGTAATATACGAATATCCGCGTTGCAGTTGTGATTTGAACAACCACATTAATATAAAACTTCGGAACATCCACTTTGTGTTTCCTTACGTCTAACGCCAAGAAAGCTCGCAAGTGTGCGAAAGAGAGAAAATTCTATATAAAAAGCGTGGCGATAACGAGGTGGCTACGCTGAAGCCTCTAACGCATCTGATTCGCTACAGTTGAGATCTCTTCCCATTTGAAACACATAATAGAGTTATTCACATATTACAGAGATGTGTACCTTATTATCGATAAATTATTTCAAAATAAAGTATAAAAAATTTAGGGATGTGACTTGTATACCTTCCTACTTTTCTATAATTTAAATTGATAATGTTCGCGATTCCCTTCTAAATATCGTATATTCCAGTCTATAACTAACTGAGCTGTGATGAAAATGATGGAAAGAAAATCGCGATAGATGAGAAATCGTCCCAACATCCGTTTATCGATCCGAAGAAAACCACGAAAGTGCCAAGTACAGCGTGAGCGCCTCCGAGAATCGACCCGCGATCTTCATCTAACTCAGTGATTAGTAGACCTCATATTTATATGAACTATAAGACAGTGCATACATCTATGCACTAAAATCTGGTAAATATGCTCTAAAAACTTGATATTATGCATTTGAAATAAACTACATTATTTCACTTTCTCATGTGTATTAATCTTGAATTAAATTCTGAAACACATGCACTAGCTAATATTAATTAGTATCAGTTTCAGTATATTTTAGTATTATTTGCGCTTATTGTAACAAATACTAAAATATTTTTCACCGTTTCCTGAAAGAAACTATTTTCTTCTGTCACTTAAAATGCTTTTATATTTCTATGAGCTTCTGTTTGTAGGTGTTGCATAATTTATAACCTTTTGTTGCAGGGCACCTATAACAATGATATAACAATAATATGGGTTCCTTTTATTTAAATAAACCCAACAATCACGAACCCGAAAATTGCATTGATTTTTAAAATATTCTGAAACTACAAAATTAAGAGTATTTTAACGCACTTGCACAATACTATGTTTCCATCTGTTTTTCAGAGTAGGATTTCCATCAGTCCATCATTCAATTTCCATCACACCAAATCACTTTTGCTGCTCTTCACCTTTGGCATTGTATTATTCTCTTTCCTACTGCTACCACTTCAGAAATTACTATTAACAACACATTAATACAAGTGAAGAGGTTAGTGAAAATGACACCTCTTAATTCTTCGAGATGTTATGGTTCACCCATCCCTGTATTTCTCTCTGATCCATAGTTGTGGCTCGCTCACCCGACGCCTAAAATGGCATTAGAGTTTGAGGACCATAAATGAACAGAACTGTGTCCAATTTCAATAGCAGATAATGATATCTTTGAGGCAAAACGCTAGGTTTGCAATATTAATACGCATCCTATCAAGTTAATGATGAAACCACCGCAACGAATTTTAAAGATTTACCGCTTAATTGTTGAACGCTATTTAGTTTAAGTTGTTGAACCACATATAAGCAAGTACTCACTGATGATAGCCACGTTCTCATTTTTGGCAACCTTTTTTTGTGTTTAGAAACATAATACCTTAGTGCTAGACAAACAAAGACAATAAAAGGGAAATTTTCTTGTATCCTTGTCTTCTTCAAGTATAGGGTTGAAAACTTTGTACGAATCATTGGTGAGAAAGTAAATTATATGCATAAATACGCACTATAAAACTTCCGTTATAAATTCCTTACAATGAGGAACAAATGTATTGCTTACATGCATATGTTTAACTATCTAGGAATAAAATATCCAAACATGCAAAAATCCGAGCTCTGGTGATTAGTCTTCAATTTCAACAGTAATTGTAATCTCTAAGTGGGATATTTATTATTTGAATCAGTGCTTTTCCAAAATTCACGTGCGATGGTCCTGTGAAACATGTTTTTCTGTCTCTCTAAATTCGTTTGTCCCCTTCACATGTTAACATTTCATTCCAGCCCCATTTTGACTACACAAAACTCATTTCCTTCCATTTTAATTCCCCGTTTCCTTCAGAACTCAAAAGCTACCCTCTATGCATCAAACCCAGATGGAACGTAATTACATAAATTGCTTTTCTGGTTAACAATTTAATTACATTTTTCACATATTCCCTAAGCAGTATTTAATTAATGACTCAACACTTGTTTTAATGCTGCTAACTGGAGTAATTCTAGTTACATTTCTAATTAGTTTAGTAATTTAACAATTTCAGAGCGAGAGGGCACTACGACAAGGTGTACCATCTTCCGTAGCTTCCAGGTTCGATTCCTGTCTAACAGGCTTCTCTATCCCTATATTTTGCGGTTTTCCAAGTTTGGTACACGAATGTTGGGCTGTTCTGAGACGAATTTAATGTGCATCATTTTCTTCCATTTTCCGATGATTGATTGTTATTCATTGGTG
This sequence comes from Mantis religiosa, assembly GCA_030765055.1. Classification (NCBI taxonomy): domain Eukaryota; kingdom Metazoa; phylum Arthropoda; class Insecta; order Mantodea; family Mantidae; genus Mantis; species Mantis religiosa. The sequence goes on from CM060950.1 coordinate 98,960,167, forward strand.
CTTTGCGATGGAACAGTGCAGTATTTAGTGTGTATAAAGTTTCTCCTTGGCGTTTGGAAAGTAGGCTGGTGCCACTTCCGTAGTAGGGCGACTGATTCTCTGGACCACTAGGCAGATAGCCTGGGCGATAACGTTGATACTATTCTGGAATCATAAATATCCCGTCCTTGCTACCCTGCAAGACTGTCCGGTCCTTGTTTTTGTTTGCGTCGGGCCTTCATCCCTTCCTCCCCGGGGTCGCCCAAAGAGTTTGTAATGGACTATGTGAGCTGCTGAACTGCACCTGATTAATCCTAATTCCAGTCCTAATTCATCATAGTAATTGTTCAACAATACAGCCCCTACATTGTCTAAATAACCAATCTTTAGTTTTTATTCATTTACCTAGTCAGAAATATCTATAATCTGCCATGATATTTTTTGAATATGTCTTCCTAAAAGCTTTTATAATGTGATCTGCCATCCTGCTATTTCTAAACGGAGATACAGTACACCTGAATTACTCACCCGTTTATCAAAAGAGTTAAAATAAAAGCAACCAAAGTACATTCAAAATACAAATGACCTTCTCATTTTAAACATATGTGGAGGCGATGTACGTGTGTTAAAGAATTAAACCAGAAAAACGAAAATACAAAAGCTTTAGACATTCTGCGACATTTGAATCAATGTCTTTACCAGAAATCAATCAGAACGAATGTAAAGTAGTTTCCTTTATGTGTACAAACGAACGTGTTTAATCCTTTTGTAGCTTGTTTTCATTGTTGAAACTACAGATAGCTATTGCAAATTTGGCAAGTAATATGAATATTTTACCAGAACTATGGAAATGGGCACAGCTTACTCATCCGATGTAATATATTTTCTATAGGAAATGTTCATCTTTAGTGATTTATATTTGTAAGATTCTCCTCCTTTGCCTATAAATGCATCCCTTGGTATCAAGCAGTTTATATTGTTGATAAATTTCTTCCCAGTTAATACCACAGAATTTATTTTACTGGGTTCAGAAATGTTTCATAATACATTAGTTATTAAAAACTTGAAGAAATTGTGCAAATATTTCTTCGGAGTTTCGCTATTACAGTTAAGGATATTATTAATATTTAATTGCCCTAAATCTTCCATAAGATTTTTCTTCAGAAACCTTCCACGTTTAATGTATTATTAAAATAGCTATAAATAAAGACCTACTGGCAACAATAGGTCTTCAGCAAAGTTACTACTTCCTCTGCCTCCATTCACACTGATGCCATGGTAGCGGGCAGTAATTAGGGTGGCATGTGGAACGCAGGACATGTGTATACAGCAGTTTTAGAGCGTATTTTGAGAGAAAATATTTTCTATAAATTTACTCTTCATTCGTTCTTAATTGAATCCTTCCAAGAGGGTTAAGATTGCAAATATCACAATCAGAAATTCAATATAAGTATATACCTCGAAGAAAACAATGATATAACAATGGGCCCAGACGGTGTACATAATTGTGCGTGTGTGTTTGTGCGTGTATGGGGGTGGGATCCAGTGGGGTATTGTCTGACGTAGCTTAAGAAATTGTTATTTTGTCATTTTCAGGGCTACTTTGTATCCGTGACTTCAAATTCATGGTAACATCCTTAAATATCATAAATCTGCATTCACCAATTAGCTACTTTTCCCCCTTCTTGTAGATAGTTTATAGATAAGTTATTTGATTCAACTTATTTTCACAAGAAAAACTTAGAATACCGTAAAATTTTTGTGTTGAATATTTGACTAATTATTTAGGCGACTAATAACAGCATAGGTATTTTAATGTCTAATCCTAAACATAGAAAAAAGTAAAAGTTATTATGGTTACACCTTTGTCGCCCCAATTATATCACTATTTTATATAATACTCAAAGCAAAAGTTAAGATCTCAGTTCATGATATTCATTAACTTCCGTAAGGTTTCATGAAGATTCGCATTGTACACAGAGCAGGACGGAGCTAACTTTCAACGTCCTATTTGAGTTTTAGTAAATTACAACAGAAGCCCCTGCAGTGACCGTAGCGTCGGCTTCCCAACCTACTGCTCAGTAGCATTCAGGCCGGCTACTACATTGTATAACAACATAAAAACCAAAAGGAAAACGTGGGATTATTGTCACTTGCTACTGAAACGACTTGACAACCCTAGAGAAACCCTATAAGAAATGAAGTTGTGACAAAGCCACAAAAACACATTTCTAAATATCATATGACCGTCAAAGCAATCAACTTTTTATATATTTTAGCAATAAAGTAGTTTGTGATAAATTAGTTTGTGTGGAAAGTCACATCAAAAAATTTTAGCGCTTAGATTTTATATTTAAACCAATAGGGAAAATAAGTGCTATTTGTTTAAAATAAACTCAATTTCGAATTCAGAGACATGTAGCACTAGCACTGTCTGTCCATCAGAGACATGACCTTCGGCATGAATGCGGCTAGAGTAAACAGTTCTAGGTACACATCTATATTTGAAGTAATATCGTGCCTCTGGTTGCAATTACGACAATAATGCCAACCTTGGAATCTGTATTCACGATAGATGAAAGCAAACAGGTAGCTCAAACTACCAGAACTTAAATATTGTTCAATACATTCAGTACATATAATACGTTTAGATTATAAAACCACACGTTTAACTTAAAAATCAACAAAGAACCTAGCTCACTTCGCAGCCCTCTTAGGATGGGGTTATTCACTTCTA